>BRDA01042228.1:0-18464 GCA_036984385.1 Crenuchus spilurus
GAAGACCAAGAATAACCTGGATGGATAACATCAAGACGTGAACTGGATTATCAGGTGCTAGCCTGCTACAAGCAACCAGAGACAGATGGCATTGAGAGAAGTGACTCGTCTGTGCAGCCTACCATCACAAAGCGATGATGGCGTGTGACATGACATGACATGTATCATTTTCATTCCACTTCACAATTATGTGCTACTTTGTGTTGGTCTATCACTTAAAATCTCAATAAAATACATTTAAGTTTGTGGTTGTAAGGTGACAAAATGTGAAAAAGTTCAAGGGGTCTGAATACTTTTGCAAGCCACTGTATTTTTCCCTCCAATATCTGCTGCTACTAATATCAGTCCAACATAAACCCTGGAACTGGATCATTGCCATTTCTAGTGTTTGAATGTACAAGAACAAGAGGCAATGAGACTCCCAGGAATGGGAAGAAAGGCTTGACTGGGTCAGAACTGAACTGGAATTTCAGTCTAAGTTATGACTACACACCAGTGGTGTCAAACATGCAGCCCCAGCCCGATTAGCAGTGTATTGATTGATTCTAGAATGTTCTAAATTAAAATGCTTTTTGTGGATTGTGAATTGAATGAGAAAGATCTTGCATTATAATGAGAGAGTCTCCGTTATTCCCCTAGCGACCGAAGTAGCACAATAAAATTAGGGCCAACCCACGGGCCAGTGAGAAACATTATGTTCCTTTATTACCAAGCTAAAAAAAATTTGAAAATTTTGACTAATTCTTACTCCTTCACTGAGATAAATGCAAAACCACTCAGTTTGATTTGTTCACAATCTACTGCTGTGCTGAAATGATATAATATTCAGTGTCACTCTCTGACTCACCAGCTGAAAATACAAAGTTTGTCAAGGACAAATGAGAACAGATAAAATAAATGAATTGTTGGCTGAACAGACAGTAGTCGGCCTTTAATTGTAGATAAACTGCACTGAAATTCAGTTTAGCCTGACATTCATAATAAATGTTATGCACATGTATGAGAGGAGAGAAACATGGTTTATTAACAATGTTACCATTTCAATTTTTTACCAGAACTTGTCAGCTTTACAAATGGTCAAGCATTTGATTAGCAAAATTAACCACTCGGTGATTTGGGACTGAAATATCATTCAGTTTTACATTTTATAAGTTTGTGATGATGAATAGGATTAAAAATAGATTTTTGGTAATGACTTGAACCACATGCCTGTGCATTCATACTGTACCTTTTAGATAAACTGAATCATTTAACCCTCTAGAGTCGGAACTGCCAGTGGTACTGAAGCGAAATTCCACAAAAACATTTACAGTCATGGCCAAAAATGTTGGCACCCCTGAATTTTTTCTAGAAAATTAAGTATTTCTCCCAGAAAATTATTGCAATTACACATGTTTTGTTATACACATGTTTATTTCCTTTGTGTGTATTGGAACAACACAAAAAACAGAGGAAAAAAAAGGTAATTTGACATAATTTCACACAAAACTCCAAAAATGGGCCAGACAAAATTATTGGCACCCTCAACTTAATATTTGGTTGCACACCCTTTGGAAAAAATAACTGAAATCAATCCCTTCCTATAACCATCAACAAGCTTCTTACACTGGGATTTTGCACTACTCTTCTTTTGCAAACTGCTCCAAGTCTCTCATATTTGAAGGGTGCCTTCTCCCAACAGCAATTTTAAGATCTCTCCACAGGTGTTCAATTGGATTTAGATCTGTACTCATTGGTGGCCACTTTAGAACTCTCCAGCACTTTGTTTCCATCCATTTCTGGGTGCTTTTTGAAGTATGTTTGGGGTCATTGTCCTGCTGGAAGACCCATGACCTAGGACGCAAACCCAGCTTTCTGACACTGGGCCCTACATTGCGACCCAAAATCCTTTGGTAATCTTTGGATTTCATGATGCCTTGCACAGAGTCAAGCCAGCCAGTTCCAGAGGCAGCAAAACAACCCCAAAACATCTTTGAACCTCCACCATATTTGACTGTAGGTTCTGTGTTCTTTTCTTTGTAGGCCTCGTTCCGTTTTCGATAAACAGTAGAATGATGTGCTTTACCAAAAATCTCCATCTTGGTCTCATCATTGTTACTTATCACAGGTGAGTTTGAATGAGCATCACATGCTTGAAACAAAGTAATTTACCCTCAATTTTGAAAAGGTGCCAATAATTTTGTCTGGCCCATTTTTGGAGTTTTGTGTGAAATTATGTCAAATTTGCCTTTTTTTTTGTTGTTTTTTGTGTTGTTCCAATACACACAAAGGAAATAAACATGTGTATAACAAAACATGTGTAATTGCAATAATTTTCTGGGAGAAATGCTTCATTTTCTGGGAAAAAAAATCAGGGGTGCCAACACTTTCAGCCATGACTTTATATACTGTATCTCTGTGAGATTTCTTCCTACAAATAAAACTAAACATACATGGGGTTTGTTGCCCACCAGATAGTGACCTGAGTGTAATGTCACCTTGGTTAGGGATCTCCTCTTGTGGTTCACTGTGGGATTCGGGTTCGATCCCTGGACAGGTCATGACTGAAGTGCCCCTGAGCACGGCACCTAAATCACAAGTGCTCCACTGGCTCTGTGGATAGAGCTGCCCACCACTTTGGGCACATGTTCTCACAGCCTAGTGTGTTCATTAGTGGGTTAAATGCAGAGGTCATATTACATTGTGGGCAAATCACATCAGCAAAAGTTGAGTCTAATCTAATCTAGACCTAGTAAAAGCCAATGTGATGTGAATGCACAATGACATCATGAGTTTAAGTACATTATGTTCACTAAACAGAGTACATCTGCATCCCAGCTTTTCTGTTTACATATATAAATATAGCCAAAGGTTTGAAGTACAACAGCCAAATTAGGAAAGGCACTTTAAAAAGAACTGTGCTAATCCTTTCAAAGCTTATCTGCAAATAGACAATATCACTCAACTGTAATCTATGGTCTACGCTAGGAGCTCAGGCTGGCTTTAATGAGGGACACTGATACAGTTCAATACTTAACACTACTGAGGACAGCTCAGTATGTGTTTACTCAAAGTGATTATAATCATATTTCTTTCTAATTCAGTATGCCAGGCAATCCTATCATCATTTCCTCCAGCACTGTGGACTGAGAGAACATCATCTCTGACACAAGGGACAGGAGCCTGTGTGTGCCCTTAAGGACACTGACTAGCCATCCACTACTAATGCTTCTCAGGTGTGTTCACAGAATGTTGGTCACTCAGCAGGAGATTACATAGCCGCGTGGGAAGTAGGCACCTGAGAAGTTCAGCATGGGTCATGTTGCTAGAAAGTCGCTGGATGGATATGAAGGCATGTGAGGTGATGATGAAGGTACTGGGAAATGATTTGGTTCCACCTGAGAGCACATTTCACAGCTTACACAACAATCAGCCATATCATTAATACCACAAAACGTTAGAACCACCTGACCAGTGTATGGCTAAATAGCACCATACGTTTAGGACACATATTACATGTAACCAGAACTAAACATTTACCATTCAGGCATACGAATCTAGCAACTTCTAAACTGAGAAGATTCAACTTTATTAATCGTTTTTGGAGACTCCATCAGGGAAATTCAGCCACTCCCACTGCAGAAAAAGCAATAGCAGCACTCAAGATAAAAGATAAAAGATAAAAGATAAAAGATAAAAGATAAAAATCACTATAAACGTTACTAAACAAAAGTAAAACAATCCTTCAGGAGTGAATTTTGTTCCAAAAGCTTTACACAAAATAATAACAAACAAAAACCGAAAAAACAAATACAAAAATATGTGAAGTATATATTTTTAGAGAAACTTGTTTACTTTATCACTCTTCTCAATTTTTTGATACGTTTGGATTTTGCCCATTTTTGCTTTTATTTTTTGTTTTTGTGGATTTTGCTGCTAAAGTATTTTGCTTCTGGAATCTCATTTGTTTCTGCTTCCATTTTTTGCTTCTATGTTTTGGCAGTTTTAACAGGTGGGTGGGGCTTAGAAGAAGGTATTGACCTTGAATCTCCATTGGTCATCTGATTTTGACCTGATAATTACCCTGAAACCTGGTCTGAGACCTACCACGTCAACTCTGCCAGCTTCAAGCATTCTTCCAAACATGGCGGAGCAAATGGTTTCGATGTCACTTTTACATTTCATTAGTAAATCAGCTGCTAGAGTCTGGAGGAAGAGTGGAGAGACACACAATCCAAGTGTCTGAAGTCCAGTGTGCAGTTTCTGCAGTCTGTGATGCTTTGAGCTGCTGCTGTTGCTCCACTGTGTTTAGTCCAAAGTCAACACCTACCAGCAGATTTTACAGCACTTCATGCTTCCATCTGCTCACAAGCTTTATGGAGATGTCCATTTGCTTCTCCAGCAGCTGCTCACAGTGTTAAAACGACTACAACATGGTTTGTTTACCATGATATTGCTGTGCTTGATTAACCCCCATTTAACCATTACTGAGCTATAAGCCAGCAGATCAACATTAAAACAAAAAAGTCTTGAAAAATGTCAAAATGTGAATATAAAATAACAAAAAATCACTTTTTCACTGTACTCTAATTTTCTGATGTATGACTATAGAGCCTTGTGACCTCAGCAAACACAAACCTGAGACCATGTATCTTCAGATATGCTACATTAAAATCAATCAGTGATGCCCAAATCCCGTCCTGTAGGCCAACTGCACTACACAGGTTTTGTTTTCTTGCTCAAAAGTGGCCAAATGATCTGATCAGCTGTCCTGCTTCATGACTATGTATACTAGACAAAGCTTTAAACATTACTGTCTGCTGGCCTCTAAAACTCAAAATAACAATCAGCCTCAGTTTTCTTTGATTTATGTTTATTAACCTCAACATATTAGACTTTCATCTCATCCTGATCTTAAATAACTGCGATCAGGTGATTATGTAATAATTGTGACACCTCAAAGGCTCAAAATTACACAACAGGCTCTCATAATGAGCAAAGCTGATTTTGTACATCTCATCAAACTGGCCCACAGCCAGTAGGACACATTGAACTGGCAATGCCATCACATGCACGTCCATATTGTAACCAAGAATCCCAGACGAGCACAATCAGGTCTGCTGAAAACAAGCAAAGATACAGGTCAGAGAATCTGAGTCTACTATAAGATCCATCAGTTTTGAGTAGATAGTGATTCTAAAAGGGAAGATTGTGACATGTGATTTGTTTCCACTTCCTGGTGCAAACTCCAGAAAAAAACAATGAGATAATCAATATTTACATGAACCTCCATCACAAATATTTAAAAAGTCTAAGAAGGGTGTAGACAAGTGAGACATTCGGAACACTAGCCCAGGTGTCTTTATAGCAATTACAGTATTATAGCTTTAGAGAAAAGGATGCCTTTAACTGTACAAATATGGCTGAAATGTCATTTTTATACTGAAACAGAATGAAACAAACGTTTTGTAGTCAGTGCTCTTCATTTATAGGCCTTTGTGATTACATCCCAGAGGAGAAAGCAGTAATAATAATTGAGGTGCCCCTCTAATCTACACGTGTTAATGTGTTACAAAAACAGTAACATACTGTATGTGCAGGACAGTGTGAAAATCTTCTCTTACAATAAGATGATCTTGTTTATTTGCAGAAGTTTTTCATTGTGTTATATAAAGCCTTAATTGTTTTTACGACAAGCATGGGAGGGTTCAACCAAGAAGCCAGATTACACTAAGGATTTCTACAACCGGATTAACCCTAGATTTAAGCACCTTATTTAGTTACAAGAAGTGAAAATAATCAATAAGCCCGTCTGTAGAGTTGGTATAAAGAGGGCCCTCTTCTGTGGAGACTTCAGAGCCTGGTGGAGAGAGGTCCTACACAACTGCTGTCTTTTGCCTTCCAGTAACACCGAACCCAGCAGGTAAGCTCTGGAGCTGTACGTCTGGAATGCGCTGCACTTTGGATTTATTGTGTTTAAGACACATTCATTGTAGCAGTAAAGAAGAAAGATTGAAATTTTAGAACAGTAGAACCGTAGGCAGTGTTTGTAGATGTTGAAGCAAGTGTGATCTCTGTACAGAATGGAGTACTACAAGTTTGCCCTGCTCGTGGTCTTTCTGTCGTACGTTGAGCGATGCTGGTCTTCATCCTGTGCGGTGGACAGCTTCACAGTCAAGCAGGACTTCGACCCCAAAAAAGTGAGTTTAGAGATGCAGAATCAGAATGGGTCAAGACCAAATGAGAAACATTTGTAGAGTTCATTTGCAAAAAACAAAACAACCAAATTTTTTGTCATTTTTCAGTTTCTGACATAATTAGAAAATGTCTATTGCTCTGTACATTGTGGGTAAATATCATGATGAATGGATCAAAAGAAATGGTCCAAAATGACTTAGAAAGACGTCTGGTTCCATTGACATCCATTAAAATCAGAGTCAGTTTTTTCCTTCTCCTGTAAAGTTACCATTTTGGATGATCTGTGTTTGCAAATGAACTGTGAGTCTCATAATAGAACCTGTAAGGAACCATGTGTAGATTACCGCGGCTGCTTGTTCCTCATGACCTCAACAATGATTAGTGCCTTTTCCTCTGGCGTAATCACAAGACCAGTCCTTAAAGAAAGCTGACTAATGTGGGTTTTGCTTGCAATGCAAATGTAATGTTGCTGTAGTTCCAGTCATATCTATATAATACATTAGATGGGCTACTCACCATGGCTTGGCATGTCACTTTTAGTATGCAGGAAAATGGTACGCCCAGCAGAAGAAAGACCCAGAGGGACTCTTCCTCCAGGACAATATTTCTGCAGAGTACACCATTGATGAAGATGGGACCATGACTGCTTCCTCCAAGGGCCGTGTCACTCTGTTTGGGTGAGTTAAGACCTGATTAAATGAAGGATCATCATACAATTTAGGTATAAAGCAAATTAATGTAATACATATATTGCACACTGTTCTAGATTTTGGGTGGTGTGTGCTGATATGGCTGCCCAGTACACTGTGCCTGACCCCTCCACCCCTGGCAAAATGTTCATGAACTACCAGGGCCTGGCCAGCTACCTGTCCAGTGGAGGTCAGCCAAAATTCACTGAACCTAACCACTAGCTGAATCTTTATGTTAGTGTTAGACACATACCTACATCTCTGTATGGCTTTTTCATACAGGTGACAACTACTGGGTCATTGATACCGACTACGACAACTATGCCATCACCTATGCCTGCCGTACCCTGAAGGACGATGGCACCTGTGATGATGGCTACGCCCTGATCTTCTCTCGTAACCCTCGTGGCCTGCCACCTGCCATTCAGCGCATTGTGCGCCAGAAGCAGGACGAGATCTGCATGGCTGGCCAGTTCCAGCCTGTGCTACAGTCAGGTGAGGCTGGATGAATGGCTTAGCTTGGTCACCTACAGTAATTATAAACTGAATATAGTTCATTCAGTGCTGGGACTTTCAATGTATTTATGTTTTTGTTTTTTTGTATATAAGTTTGTATAAAGGTGAGAATCCTGAAATATATAATATTGTTACATTTAATTAAATTTTATATAAACAACGTATTAAAGTGGTATTTTTGATGTATATAAACTCATAAACGTTGGTGTTTTGTATAAAAAGCTGCTCAATTTTATGTACATAAACTCATATAAATTCATACCAAGCTGGGCATTGTGATGTATATAATTCTGATATGGGGCAGTTTTTAAACCCTGTCACTAAAACAACATGAACTTGCAAACCTAAGCATGTGTTATAGATCTTAAATGTTATTTTTCCTCTTTTGGTCCACAGGAGCTTGCTAAACTCCCCGGCAGAGGTTTCTTTAACTTGCTGGCATGAGCAGAGACATGAGGAGGCATCTCATAGCATCATTCATAGAGATCCAGAGAACAAAACGTGCATCAGGGAGAAACGTGTGTCTCACCATCTCAGGGAGAAACTGAAAGTGTGTGTCTGTGAAAATAAATCTTTTTAACAAAACTTCTGTCTTGAAGTGTTTCTAGAGCAGCGCTGTTCCTCCTGTGGGCTGATGGTACTGCGAGGGGAACTTGGCCATAAGATTCTTTGTTTTTTCACTATTTTGCTTCCAGTCCTTACAATATACATCATATCAGACTACCATGACCACCTCTGGTTGGCGTGAACCCAGGATATCTTAGATGGCACATAACACAGTAATGCCTCACACTTTCCTCACTGCTCCTTTCATTATAAAGGTTAACTGGTCCACTGTGGGGTGTTGATTGCTCTGTACTTTACTTCTCTGTTGCAGTATTTTATTTCACAAGCAACTTGGTGACTACAATTAACATTCTTGGGATATTTGAAATCCAATTTCATGATAGGTACATGTTCTTTTTCTAATAACAAACTGATCTAGAGTCTTCTGTGCTGTCGTAGCGCCAACCTACAACATGTGAACTAAGTGGATGACTGTCTACGTCTGGAAGTCCATTTTACATTTGAACTTTCCTTGTGAGCTCTGACCTTCTCCACGTTTGCCGTTTAATTGGTATTAAGTGTCCCCAACCTACAGTAGAGCTGTCGTGTTTAGTGTTGGCCTTGAATGCATGTGGTCATAGTGTTGACACAGTGGAAGAACCAGAATTTAATATGAAGTTTTAATTTGACAGTATGTGATAAATCATCACAGAGTATTTTCAATACAATGTATTCCAAACACCATTGAATCAATGATTAACCTCATATTTCATCAGATTTAGCAGAATGCAGAATTTAACACTGATGCATCCAGGGGTTCCCAATCTTTTACAATTAATGGCCCACTTAACTGACCAGAAAATGTTCTGTGGCCAAAGAGGAAATGTAATCAAACCCAAATTAAGCTATTGTGTGTCGTTCATTTTGGTTTATTTGGTTTTCTCAGTTTTCTTGGTCAGAGATATGGTCACTTATAGATGGTCCAACCTCAGGACTTTTGTTTTTAACCATTTAACAATGATGGGTAAAACTCATTCTACATGAAAGACTCTACTAATATTATAATACAGTAGAACCTCGGTTATCGCCATGGTTATTGTTGAATTTTTGGGGGGAAATTTTGTCCCACTTATCATTCATCTGCCCCGGTTTTTGTCAGTGTGACCACATGACTCAAAAACAAAGCATCCAGCCACATGTTGATAGTTTATTCAGGGTCTGTTTCTCATTAGTCCACCAGCTCACTATATCAGTTATGTCAGCTTTGCCAAACTAATTAACAAGCTCAATCTAAATATGCTTTTGCAAATAATTTAAAAATCTTATCTGCCACATCTTAAATGATATTATGAATGTATAAATACGTGAGCACACCAGCCAGTTGTAGCAGAGTGTAAAACCATCATCATGGACAAAGAACGTGATGTGACTGATGTTCAAAAGGACATGATAACAGGGTACCAGGTGAAGCATGGTGGTGGTAGCCTCTCAGAAGCTGTTAACTTTGTGGGATGTTAGAGCCGCTGTAGTAATAGTGTACTGAGAATAGACTTCTTGTACATTGATTGTCTTCCAACAGCATAACAGTGGTGCTCCATGGCTATTTATTAATGTCAGAGGAGAACGATGACCCCAACAAGAGCTACAGAGCACAATATTCCACAGTGGACCTGTTAACCTCTATAATGAACAAAGAAAAAGTGATGAAAGTCAGGGATCACTACCAACCACTCTAAGCCAAAAATGGTTATTGCCACTACTGGGTACATGATCATAATATTCTGATATGACTGTAATTCTACTATTAATACTCCATAATTCAAAGCTGCAGAAAGGTATTCACTTGTAATAATGGATAGATCTGTACTGGTGAATCAGACTTTAGACCAGACCATGAGCTCAGCATACTGCAGCTTGACCCATATCAATGCCGGTAAAAAGCCAGTAAGAAGCTGCTATGTTCTAAAAAAGAGGATGTGCAATGTTTGCACGTAGAATGATGACAATTCAAAGAGCCATTTGAATGCTGAATGATTCAACTCCATTGTACATTGTTCTATGAAAAAAAAACCTTCATGAAAATGGTTCTATACAGCACTGAGGCCTCACAGCCTCTTTCTGGCACTTGGTAGAACGGTTTTCACTAAGACTACACAATCAGAGTAAATTCTCCTGCCAGCTGCTGGTTGATCTTTCCTGCAGACAACAGATTGCAGTGCAGGACTGATGAGAGCTTCTCCTGAAGAAACCTGATTCAGAGAAGCAAGGGTTAATGATTTAAGTGGCTTTTAAGGGTCAGTTAGTCGTGGTTGCTGAGGTAAGCGAACAACGTGGAGAAGCTCAGACGTGCACACTGACACAGTTCTCAGACAGTTTTTAGAAATGACATCTATAGAAGAAAAGTTCACATTTGTTAAATACACTGCCGGTCAAAAGTTTGGGGTCACTTTTACTGAATATTTCTGTGAATTTAATTTCTGACAAAGTTCTTGCTGTTTGGAGATTGACAAAACCCACAAGTCCTGCTGCTCTAGGTACTCAGTCTTCTATGTTAGAAGGGTGAGGGCGGGCCCCGAGTGGCTCAGCAGGCTAAGATGCTGACACTATGATCAGAGGATCACGAGTTTGAATCCTGGTTATGCTGTTTGCCATCAACAGTCGGGGCCCAAAAGAGCAAAAATTGGCCGTGCTCTCTCTGGGCGGGTAGTTGGCGCTCTCTCTCTCTATCACTCACACATTGTAATGTCCGCTGGCTCAAGCGTCTGCTGATTGGTCCATTCAGAGCTGGGAACACTGCGCTTTCCCCCAAGTGTGTTGGCTCCTCAGTGACAGTACTTTGTACATCTGCAGCAGTACAAAAAAAGAGGCGGTGGCTGCATCACACGCAATGGAGAAAGCGTGTGATTGTCTTCACCCTCATAGAGTCAGGAACATTGCAAAGTGATGGGGAGAGTCCCCTAGTGGATGGGATGGGTTAATTGGGTACTACTACACTGGGAAGGGGAAAAATTGGCAAATAATTATATATAAAAAAAGACGGGTGAGGTAGGACAGTGTCACTACTTTTTAGCTCAGTTTTGTTGTCTCCTACAAGTTGTTGGCAGTGAATTTATAGACTTTATTGCAATTGTTTACTCTCCATCAGACATTAGACATTTATTTCATGGAACGTAGGTGGATACGGTGGACATGGTGAATACACTACAATAAAACATACAGTATTACTGCAAAAGCAACCTCAAAAGCACTATTAATCACTAGAATATGAACTCTATTAAAGCATGTTCAGCTAGAGTTTAAAAACATTAGTGAAATAAGTGCTGTAGCACATCTGCTTAAAGCACATCTCCAACATATTCCTACAGCCCATGATGCATTGTGTGAAATGTGCTTCCAGTGGAGGGTAAACAGATGTACTAAAGTCTAAAAGCTCACTCTCAACAACTTGTGGGAGACACCAAAAGGTGAGACCCCCACTAAAAAGTGGTGACACTGTCCTACCTCACTCTTCTGCCATAGTAGACTGAGGATTATGTTCCAACTAATCAGTATTAAAGTTTTCTCTCAAAAGTCTAAATTTTGCTCCCTCTGCTGATAGTTCTTGTTTTACAATCAGTGAGCTCTGACAGGCATTAATATGATATCACTGATTACACGACCAGAAATGCTGAGCACTCACCTTTCTCACATACTGTGTGATTCTCAAACATTAGCAATGCTACTGCATGGTATGCAGCATACATGGCATTGGGAATGCATCTGTGTGCTATAATAAAATCTATCTGAAAGGATATTTGAGAGCTTTTCATATTTTTCTGGACACTTAAAGCTCTTTGATGTTTGGGACTGAGACTCACTACTGCCACCACCAATGGTCAGCATCCACCTGCAGCCAGTCTGTCCCAGAACTCGCACTACACATTAGCTATTAGACAGAGATGTGAGAAGAGAACAAGCTAGTTTATGAAGAAGGAGATGATGAAGAGTGGGAGATTTAGCCAGGACATCAGGGGAACACCTCTACTCCTTTAGAGGAAATGATCAGATAGCTTTTTCTGATCTCACTGGGGATCCAGCGATTGCACCAATTGTTGTCCACCAACATTCTTGGCCATTGTGGGGTTTATCAGGAATGGACAGGAAGAGGAACACAGGAAGGTGGAAGACCTTTGTCGACTTGTATAAACTGAATCACCTGCAGCTGAGATAGATGGAGTAGATGTGGTGATGGCTTGGGCATACAAGTACATGGGGGCCTATCTAGACAGCAAACTAGGCTGGAATTATAATACCCAGACTGTGTACAAGAAGAAGCCAGAGCTAGCTGTTGTGAACCTTGCCAATCTGTGGTAGCGAAAGCTTATCTCTCTACTGTTGTGTGTTGGGGCAAAACAATAAAGACATTAAGTCCATGACAATTTAGGTTTTAACATATGAAATGTTCAGAAATCAATATTTGATGGAATAAGCCTGATTTGTCAGAGGTGTCAAGTAACGAAGTATAAATTTTGGTTATCTATACTTTACTGGAGTAATTATTTTTGGACAACTTTTACTTCTACTTACTTACATTTACATGCAGTTATCGGTACTTTCCACTCCTTACATTTTAAAAACAGCCCCGTTACGTCTACGTATTGTCGGAGTTTGAGCGAGAATGCTGAGGCGAAGTTGATTTTTTTACCAAAAATCCCGAGGAGGGAAACTTTATTTTTCTTCCGTTACTGAATCACTGAACCATCGGCTCCACTAAGAGTGAACCCGAGCTTAAAGGGCCAGCAGCACAGTGTGCTACAAATACTGTCTGTGTGTGACTACTGCTCATGAGTGCTCAGTAGCCCCTACAGTATTTCATTTCGGTTTGTCATCATTCAAAAAACATCCTATCCAGATAAACTGCTCCATCCAGAAAGAGTGAATTTGACTGTGGTTGGATGATAAAAGTGGATGATGGTAAGCTCAGTACTACACATATATGGTCCACTAATATATTTGAAATTACTAAAATGTTTTCATTTTCAAGGGGCAGATATTCAGCTGAAACAGGTGGCCAGTACATCCCCAAAAATGCAACATTACTATTTTAATATAACATTATAGTCATTACGGCTTTTAGAAAAAAATGTTTTTGGGGGTGGGGGGTGGGGTAGTGCACTATATGCCCCTGTATCACAGCCTAAGTTTTGCCATTTGTTTTCCTTATATTACTTTTACTTTTATACTTTAAGTATTTTTGAAACCAGCTTAGAAAAAAGCTTAAGTTGATACTTTAACTTCTATAAAAGTCTTTTTAAACCGTATTATCTGTACTTCTACCTGAGTAATGAGTGTGAATACTTTTGACACCTTTGTGATTTGTTCATGTCTTTCACATTACTGTTGGGTGACTTTATGTCACTCCTGGAGCTAAAATTCAATCTAGGCTCATTCAATGGCGTGTGACCATCCGGCTTCCTCTTGATCACGTTCCACAGGTTTTCAATTAAGTTCAGATCTGAAGATTGGACTGGACATTAGGAGTCATCTTAATTTCCACAGATGTAGAACTTCAACATAACATAATAAAAAAAAACATGGCTGACAATGTTTATTTTGTTAATTGCTTGAAGTCACGGATTCTTATCATCTAACCCTTGTACTTAGACATAAAATAATAAGTAACCCTGGTGGCTGCAGTGGAGAACATTCCATGAAGAAACATTAACTGGCTTCTTTGTTGCTCAGTGAATATGTCCATAACACAGAATTTTTTCAAAAGAATAACCAACCTCAAGTAGGGGACATCCTGTTATAATTAGGCATTTACAATATTGGCATTTGGCATGTTGCCAGTAGGTTCATGGTTAGTCATATTCTATTGGCAGTACTTCTCTAAAGGGACTAGACAAGCCTTGTGAGTATTTGACATCCGAGTCAACTTAACGTAGCTGAATCCATTCATTAGAAGGGGTATCCACAAACATTTGGACATCCTGGTTAGATTCCCAAACGTGAGAAGTTACACGACATGCTTGCAATAAGTGACCTGGTCAGCATTTTGGCTGAATATACATAAACATTGACATGTGAGGTTAAAATGTAAATTACAATGTGTGTCATTACATCCGCAGGCCTGGACAGAAGTTTGTGTGAGCAAAAACAATGCAACAATAAAGCTGCAAGCATAAGCTGAACACTTAAATTAAAACAACTACCAGGTCCTTCCCCCTCCCTCTCTGCTGCGCTCCAGCCCTGCTGCCAAACACTTGAAGGGGATTGGCCTGCAGCATGTGCAGGAGCAGTGATTGACACTCTTTAAGACACTCCTCCCGGCTCTGACTGGTTGATTTAGTTCTGTTAATTCTGCTTTGGGATGTGTTTTATAAACATGAATAATAAAATTCCAGTCTACATTATGTGGGAAAGATATTGTGATAGCTGCTCATGTATTACTTCTTTAAAGCTTATTAAAAAGAGAAAGCGTTTTTTTGGTTTTTTTTGAGTAACTGTCTGTACTGCCCCAGGAAGGATTTCTACTAGATTTTGAAACATTTCTGTGAAAATTTTATTGCATTCAGCAACAAGAGCATTAGTGAGGTCAGGATATTGGTTGATCAGCACAGGGTCAATGGGGTGAAAAGTGGGGGGAGGGCCTTTGAGGAGTCTGGAATTTTATTTTCCTTTAAATATTAAAAGAAATGATATTTAATAATATTAATATATTAGTAATATATTAACATATTAACCAGTTCACCACAAAAGCATTGGATGGAGAAGAACACAGTTCCACTGTTCCCCAGCTCAATGCTCTGCGCTCTAGCCCACTCCTGGCATTAGACATGGTGCCCTTAGGTTCATGTTAATCCTATTCAATTGTACATGTGTTAACTTAAAGTAGCTAAATGCATTTATTAGAAGATGTGTCCATAAACATTTGGACATATTGTATAGTTTTAAACAGCATAGGTTGGACATCTCTGTGACGTGACATGTTTGCAATATGTGACCTAGCCAGTTCTTAGGCTGAACACACATAAACAATGTAAACAGACTAGCTGAGCAGTGAGGTTAATATGTAAATTACAATGTGAGCTTGTTTGTGGTATTAGTCCCACAGGCCTGGACAGCGGTTTGTGTGAGCAAGTACAATGATTTTGGATTACGCTGGAAACTCAATAAATCATCTGTACTGTGAGAGTCTTCCTAGTGTGCTTATTAAAACATTTTCTTGTGTAAAAAAATGAATGTACACCAATCAGTCATAACATTAAAACCTACTCCAATTGAACAAAGTTAACATGCTGCAGATGCTTTAAGGTTGTGAGGTGGAGCTGCCATGAATCTGACTGGTACATCCCACAAATGATTAGACTGAGATCTGTGACCACAGTGGGTACATACTCACCCTGCCTCAGGAGGAAGGTGGCCTGCAGTATGTGCAAAAAAGTATCCTCATGCTATTCGAGAAGAGCTTTGCCATGAGCAGGGAGGAGGGGCCGCTGAACTTCGCCATACCAATAGAAACTAACCGTAGTCACAAAAGGCTAGCAGGTTTACCAGCAAGGCCTGCTCCTCAGGCCAGCATAAAAAATCTCCCCAATCGCCACAAAAATAACAACACAGCAACATCGCTGCCTCCTAGGTGAACGGAAGGCAGAAACTTAGAAATAGAGATTTAGTTGTATGAAGTCAGGGTGAGCTAACCCCTACTTAACACCCATCTGTGGACAAGGAAACTGATGGTGGTATGATGAATGAAGATTAACCAAACAATGGCTCCATGCCCAGCTGTGGTTACAGAGAGCTTAAGACAACCAGCGAGCAGCTTTAGCCAATAAGCTGATGCTGGCTCAGACTAATAAGGGCACAGGGGCTCACCCCCAGCACCTAATCGCTGCCTTAGGGGAGAGAGGGCCCAGCAGGGCCACTCACCGCTCAGCGGAGGCAGTGCCAAGGAGGACGAACTGCCACGATGCAGGGCCAGTCCCCTGTCAGGGTCCAATCACCACATCACCAGGGCGCATGATGAGGGCGGGCCCCTGCTGGTCCTCAGCCATTCTGCAAGTGGTCCGAACCCTTACATGATGGTTCTTGCAGCCAGTCAAATCAGGAGGCAGAAGAGACTACTGTACTACTACTGTTGTTATTAGTACTACTAATTTTAGCGGGTATGACACAGCAATTTTTTTACACATATTACCTCCTACAGCTTTAATAATCCATTCTTTAAACTATACAAAATGAATCCATCCATTTATTATTTTCCACTTAATCATGATCAGGGTTGCGGTGAACCTACTCCTTCACTGGGCATTACACTGTTTTAGCTAAGCTCAGGACATCCATCGGTGGTCCAGAATGAACAGGAAACAAACACATCAACTTGATAATAATTTTGATCCAGGGGGGGCATTGCTTTCTTTCAAAATCACTAAATCATGAAATCTGTCCTGGCTCTTTGGCCTTCATATTTTTCTTCAGCATTCAACACAGTGTTCTCCTACATCTAATATATCCAAGACCGTTACATACACGTTGTTAGGAGATAATCGATGTTGTATGTGACATAGTTTAGGTTAAAAGTGTCCGATTATCTTCATAGCAGCATCAGTATGTATGTCAACAGAATGTAGGGCAGCATCATTTAAAGAACAGATAAAGACTAAAGACCTTTGCCTGCTTTGCATGTCCTTCAACTGAACAGCTGGGCGAGACATTATCTGTATAAACAGTACGAATATGAAAATGTCTTGTAAAACATTTTCTATAGAGACATTCATCCATTTATGTTCAGACATTCTCAGTCATGACCGTGGGAGGCACTGTTTCCATGGTGATAAGAAAGACAGCCCACATCACCCCTCCTCCTCTCTCTCCATCTGTCCCGGATTGGCTATGGAGATGGGGAGCTCAGTAAAGTGTGACGTCCTTTTCCCATCATCCCTTGCCCCATTCAAAGCAAGCTAGCCGAAGAAAGCCAGGACAGCCAGAGAGCAAGGCATGGCCAATGTATTCTCCACTGTACTCTTATGTTCTTATGATGAGGGTGAGTTGCTCTTTCTGTCTATTCTAGGTCTTAATGCAGAGAGGTTTACATGTGCATTACAGGCACTTGAAGGATCTGAAGGCAGGTCAGGGATTTGGTGTCTATTCATAGCTTGTTAACATGATCTTGTTTATGAATTCTGTTTGAACTTTGGTTATTTGGAGCTTTTCCCACATATCATCTAAACTCAGGCAAAATAGCTGAACACAGGGCTTAGAAATGAGATCAAGTTCATCATCTTCCCAAGAACCATGTTTAGATATACAGTATATGTTGACAATCATCAAAACAAAAATGCCTAAACATTTTGAATTAGCAGATAGATAGATAGATAGATAGATAGATAGATAGATAGATAGATAGATAGATAGATAGATAGATAGATAGATAGATAGATAGATAGATAGATTGATTGATTGATTGATTGATTGATTGATTGATCAATCACTTTGTTCCCTGAGGGACAGCCATTAGCCACAGGCTCCAAATTAGATATACCATTATACTGTATATGCTGATAATAACCTATACTAAAATCCATTTTGAATGAGCTTCAAATTGGCTATAGTACAGCTGTTTTAATAATTCCACGGCTTTTATCATAATGCTACATTAAAGTTGCCACCAGAAACTGAAAATTTGAATGAATACTACTTCCAGGTCCCTCCCCCTCCCTCTCTGCTGCACTCCAGCTCTGCCTCAGGAAGAATGCAGCCTGTAGTATTTGCACAAGCAATGACTTGACTCTCCATCAGACACTCCTCCTGGCTGTGAGTGGTTGTTTTATTTCTGTCATGATGGATTCTTGCAGCCTGCCGAATCAGGAACTAGAGAATACTACTGTACTACTGACAAAACACAGTGACAGTTTTAGCGGATACATTATTTTTTAATACAGATTACCTGCTACTACAGCTTTAATGGTGCATTTGTTAAATTATCCAAAATCAATCCATCCATTCATTATCTTCCACTTAATCCTGATCAGGGTTGTGTTGAGTCTCCTACCCCTTCACTGGGTACAGGGCAGGGCATTACATTATTTTAGCTAATAACCTAATAACTAAGGACATTCATCACTGGTCCAAAATTAATCGGAAAATAAAATAAAAATGCAAAATATGAATATGACAGAAAATATTCAGTTTTGTGAATCATTAATTTTCCCAAGAATCATTTTTAGATCTGAAACTCAATAAGACAACTATTCTTTTTCAAAACAGTTGTAAACTGTAACAGCTGACAGACAAAGTTACTGAGTAACATTATGCAGAAACATTTTTCTAGATATTATGTATCCAGAGACAAAATGAGGTCTCCAGTCTCCAGGAAATATAGCAGCAACACCGTATTGCAACCAGTTTTGGGCCATATCTCGAATTTACTAGTAGCCCACAAGCCACATGGAATGACAACCCAAAACTGGGAGAGTTGTAGTTGCTAGAATTTAAACTGGGTTTAGTTTGTTTGACTGGGTCAGTTGTGACTAAGATGCTCTAACATACATGTAT
>BRDA01042229.1:0-15513 GCA_036984385.1 Crenuchus spilurus
TGTTCTACTGAACAGTATGTACAGTATACACACTCAGTACATGGTTGAGGCTCCTTTTGATGAATTACTGCATCAGTGTGGCGTGGAGGAGAGCAGCCTGTGGCACTGTTGAGGTGGTATGGAGGTGATCAGCCTGTGGCACTGTTGAGGTGGTATGAAAGCCCAGGTTGCTTTTATAGCGGCCTTCAGCTCGTCTGCATTGTTGGGTCTGGTGTCTCTCTCTCTCTCTCATAGATGCTCTTGTGAGGTTTAGGTCAGGTGAGTTTACTGCCCAGCACAGTGATACTGTGGTTATTAAACCAGGTGTTGGTACTTTTGGCAGTGTGGGCAGTGCCAAGTCCTGCTGGATAAATTAAATATGCATCTTCATAAAGTTTGTCAGCAGATGGAAGCAAGAAAATACCATTATTGTCAGACATTCATATACACATACAAGCTATACATACAAAATATCTAAAATTAATAAGATAATATTTTTGACATATTTAATATTTTGAGATCTGTTCTCTATTTTGAAAGACTAAATCATTATTTTGAGATTATTCTGATATCTACATATATACAGTACATACAATAATATATCAATGTAATGATACGTACGTAATGATACCCGACGTAATAGCTCCAAAATAATGAGATCATATTTTAAAAAATGACTTAGCTATTCACACCATATTGAAAAATCCTAAGAATCAGGTTTTTGATGTTTTAAAATGACAGATATGGGACATTTACCTATATTTATATGAAAATACTTCCCCACTGGCAATTATTATTATATTAGAAGATAAGTATCAGCTATCTAAATTATACAGTGTATATGTATATATATATATATATATATATATATATAAAATACACTAGAATCGTCTTCAGTGGACTTTCAAGTGAATCAAGTGATAATTCAAGTTATCTTGCCGTGTAATCATCCCTGTCGTATCGCTGTTGCTATTTTGTTTATTTTGAAACATTTCTTAGTTTTAACCTTGAGTCCTAAGAAAGTGAGTGCCAAGATCAATGCTGAGAAGAAGAAAAGGATGATGTCTATAGAAACGTGGTCTCTTCAGTCAAAGAACACACACACTCAAGTTTCTGAAGAGAACCATGAGTTGCTTGTTTTTTACTAGAGACTCTACGACCAGGCATAATCAACAGAACAGCTCAGTCTGTGAGTGTACCCAAGACATTAATAATAAATCAGCATCATCATTTTTAACCAAATTATCTAAAATGTCTTTGGATGTAAAACACAAAATCATTTAAAAACATGTGTGTGTGTGTTGCATAGTTTGTAAGTTAAGTTTAGAAATGAACTGTAACTTTAAGTGTAGCGAGCAAGTTAAGCAATAGAGCACGAAATGTCCTCCACCTCCGCCAGCTTCTCCCTCTGATCTTCAAGGTAAATACACTTAATAAACCGATTTATTTCTTTGCATTCTCTTTTCTTATGTATTGTTTTTATACATTATTTGTTATTTATAAAGTACATTTTTCTTATTTAAAAGAAACCCCAAAATTTTGGGCGGGTGAGAATTGGATGGAGCGGATTAATACAATTTCACTAAATTTTAATGGGGAAATTTAATTTGATATAAGAGCAAATTGAGTTAAGAGCTCAGTCACAGAACAAATTAAACTCGTAAGTTTCCCCTGTATAATTAATTTAGCTTCATGTATGTCTAAAGCAACTAAAATTGCTTAAAAGTTTTAACTGGAGATGCACTGATATGGAATGTCCAGCTCCAATATGACAAAAGTTAATGAATATTGGTTATGGCCAATACAGTACTATACTCAAAATGCATTTTAATGTAAATAATATACTGTAATGTGAAATTCAGAAAGGGGCACTGTGGGGTCTAGAAGAAAGAAAATCCCCAATGTACAAGCTAAAAATAGGACAATTTTATCAGCCAATAATTTCAATATGGGGCCAATAACAATAATTTAGTTTTTGAATTCACCATCAAATAATACACTACTGGGACAAAAGTATTGGGACATTTGCTCATTCATTATTTCTTTTGAAATCAAGACTTTATCTGCTTTTGTGATGCACCCCAACTCATCCCAAAAGTACTGGATGGAGCATAGAACACAGTTCTCAATGCTGGCTTACTACCTCTCTAGTCCTCTCCTGGTATTAGACATAGTGCCAGTAGGTTCATGTTTAGTCCTATTCTATTGACGGTACTTCTCTACTGAGACTAGACAAGCTGTGTGGGTGCATTTGTACATTTGTGTCAGTTGCTGAATGCATTCGTTATGAGGAGCGTCCGCAAACATTTGGACACGTGCATCCCTAGTTGCCTACATTTAGTGCTAATGTTTACAGCAGCCCGTGAGTTCACAGTCATAAAGACTAATTTGTTTAATTGGCCTCAACACTTGCAATTTGAAAGGAATGCTTTGCTTAAAGTGATCATTATTGTGATGAAACTCATAATTCTTTATGCCAAACGGCCCGATGACTGCTGTGAAGAAACACTTCAGACAGACTCAGTGTCTCACGTTGATCTCAGGTTGACACTGATGAGCCAAATGAGGTGTAACAGATACGGGAAAAGTACAAAACATGCAACATGTGAGGTCCAAAACACCATACCATCATAGCTCAGGGGGACCGGGGGTGGAGTATGGTGTAGTTTAAGTGATCAATAATAAATGATTTTTTGAAAAACATGTTGTTCACCTAGAACAATGGTTCTATAAAAGCTACTGTTAAAACACTGGAAACGTCTAGAACAACATGAATCATAACAGATTTAGACCAATTAAGCCTCTAGACAACAGAAACCAGTGTAGTAATGTTGTCTGCTTTCCTCTGACCTCGCACATCAGCTTGAAGCTGAAAACAGGTAACGTCCAGCTCTACCAGCTTTGAGGTCAATTTGATGTTTTGCCTAATTATTCCTAGAGATGCACCAAAATTAAATGTTTTAACTGAAACTGAACAAAATGAAACATCTGGCCAAACACTGAACATGGTTCATCATTTATAAAAATGATGATAAAAGTAGTAACTAAACTATTTCCCAAAATAAGTCTTGTAGTTAGTCAGAATGAATGTCTGTATTCTAATAAGCTGGTTTGACATCATTAAGTTTAATAACATGAGTTTAATGGATTATTCTTTTATATTTGTATGTAAAACAACTGTTAGAAAAATGACACAGCAAAAATATATATGAATATGTATGGAGATACATGTGTTAGATTGTTACTAATATTTAATTAAAAACATGAAACAAAATGATGAAAATGTCTAAAATGAATGAATGTCACATGGATGTTTTGTGTGTTTAATATGAGTGTTATTGGCTACAGACACTGAAACACTTCACATTTTTTCTGCTAATTGTGAGACGATCCCTAACACTGCAGCAGCCGGAGCACAAACAAAGCTAAGCGGCTGTGTTCTGGCTTCATGATAACAAGTGTAGTTTAGTAAAGGTTGTGTTTGTAGTGTGTTGTCTTGTTCCATTTCACCACTAAACTCTAACTGTGCTCGTGAATCTTGGTATTTAGTTGGTGAGGAAAAGCACAATTCTGAATGTTAAACGAGTGTCTGATATTAAACTGCATGATATTTACTGCAGTAAAGCTCCACTCTCGTTCACGTCTACAACTGGGAAAAAAAATAACGGTGACATTAAAACGTCATTATTCAGTATAAATAATTCAGTCTTTTCACTTATTTTCCAGAACAACAACGTTTTTTTTGTCTTTTTCAGCCCAATAATTCCAGTTGCTGAATATTTGGTGCATCCCTAATTATTCCCTTAAGCAGTGTGTGCATTGCATTACATCATTCATCTCTTTGTCTCTGTTGGACGTTTCTCAAGCTTTACACTACGAGGGTCTTGAGAGTAACCCTGAGGCGGTTTGTGGAAGCCAACCTGCTCTGCTTTCTGTCTTGTGTGGATTTGCAACCTGTTGAAACCTGCAGCCTTCTGTCAGATTCTCAAGGTCAAAATCAGCAACACAAAGCCTTGATATGTTCTCAAACGCTTTGGTCTTTGGCCAGAGAGGAGTGTCAGAACTTACCACTGCTTATACACCACGATAGATAACAACAAATTACTAACATAAAGATCTTCTTGATTTCTATCTCGGCTGATGTATGATCTTGTGCAACCACATTTTGTCATCTTCTCTGTTCGTTTTATAGACTACATGTTATGAAACACACTCGCATTGCCAGGCTGCTACTGACATTTTCCATCAGAGAGATCTGGTCTTAGTAACAATGCCAGCCTTTATATGCACAGAGAACATGTCTGATGTAGTCTTATTCTCTCTGGATGAGGTTGTTTTTCCCAGTAAGAGTTGCTTTTAGCATCACACAAGTGAAAACCATCGGAAAATGATGGTTTGTATGGTTTTGATACATTTTCCAACAATGTATGACTTTTTCATTGTCTCAGTGACCATCAGCAGCAGCTCATGTTAATATTTAGTTTGAAGAAGTGTTGTACAGTATGTATTGTTCCACACTGCAGTCATATGTATTCATATCTGTCTGTCTACTGATCACTGTGCATCTGTGTACTGTACAGCTTGTATAAACATGGCAATACAACATCATGATTCAGGGTTATTCAGTGTAATGTTTGTGATACACCCCTGAGGACCATACATAGACGCTAGATTGAGCAGCCAGAGCTCTTTCCTTTAATGTCCTTTTTAGAGTCCAGGTAGGTCTTTAGCTTGGTGTGCTTGTAACCCCCACATGTACGTCGGCTCTGACTAGCTCAGATGTTTCTCTCTCTCCTGTTAGAATAGGGTGCTTAGAGTAAGGTGGTATGGTGACTTAGTGGTTAGAACGTTCACCTCTCAGCGCTGAGGTCTTGGGTTCGAGTCCCCATCTGAGCAAAGTTTCCATGTTCTCCCCGTGTCTGCGTGGGTTTCCTCCCACAGTCCAAAAACATGGTCAGGTGGATTGGCTACTCTAAAATTGTCCATATATGTGTGTGTGTGTGTGTGTGTGTGTGTGTGTGTGTGTGCACCCATCGATGGACTGGCATCCTGTCCTGGGCTTGGTTGAATAGTGTAAAGCCCTGCCCTGCGCCCAGTGAGGGGGTAGAGGACTAACCCTTAACCCTGATAAGGATAAAGCGGATGTGATAATGGATGGATGGATGGATGGAAGTTGGAGTATAGAATTGATTGACGTTTGAATGCTGAAACATTTAATACTTTCGGTTCTTGGTGCGACTCTTATGTGTTATCATATTTTCACTATCATTTTAAATGTGACACATGACTTCAAGTACCAGGATGTGGAGAAGAAAGCTCGAGTGGAATGGGGAGAGTCGCAGGTCTGCTTGTGGAGCTCCTTCTGACAAAAGCTTTAGCCGGAGATATGTTGTGTCTGTTTGTTTGTCACTAAACCAGTTACTGCACCACCCATCCGGCGACCAGGTGCTGAATATTGTTTTTGTCCTTTAAAAATGTGCAAAAGACAAAAAAGAGTTTGATAAAACTCTGTCTGAACTCTCTGGTGTGATGAAATGTCTGGTCTTATTGTAAAAATATCATGAAATGTTCTATTTCAGTGACGGTATCACCTGGATTACAACCTTTTCAGTTCAGAGTCTCTTAATGATATGACAAAACCTTAGACAGGAGGTCTATCACCTTACAGACTTCAGCTTCAGGTCTAATCAAGCCCACCTGATCCATCTCATTACTGCCTTCAGAAGTTCTTCATTAGCTAAAGATGATGTGTTAGAAACCTACAGGCAGGCGTATCACCAGGAGGAGGGTTTGTGACCCCAGTTTCGCAACTGGGCACCCCAGTATAAATCACAACAGTGGTTTAGCAAAATATAGAATTTATCCCACGTGTTTGAGTATAAAATTTAGTTTGATTACATTTCTGACAATGTCCTCAGATTCCTCCCATTTCTATCCTTTATGTCTGTCTGTCTGTCTTTCCATCCATCCATCCGTCCTATCAGTTAAGGCCCTACCAAAATCACAACCATGAAAATAGCCGGTTGATGTTTTTTGGCTTCACATTAAATATGCTATATGCTATATGAATTTAACTGAGACAGGTGTTTGTTTCTGTATGAAGTTTATGTACAAATGGCTGATAAATGTGACACTTTTCATATGAAATCTGTGATATTTCATCTTCCAGGCCTGTGAAATGATGGTAAGTTTCCTATACATTTCATAGGGCCCTAGTCACAATGTTTTGGCTCATTGGCACATATCTGTTTTGTGATTGGTTGACGTAGTCATCTGTGATATGAGTACAGCAAAGACTAGAGTTGCATAAAGTATCAAAAACTATCAAAAACATAAATTTGTCAATCAACTCTATATTTTCAGTATATTTTAGAAATTAATTCCACTGTTTTGACACATTTTCTGTATTTTGTTGACAGCTGAAGAGTTCTGTGTGGATTACAGAGAAAGAACAGACATATTAGTGAAACTCTACAGAAATACGCCCATCTTCTATCAAACAAACGTTTAGCATCACAGAAGATGAAGAGTGTGTTCAGTTTACAGTCAGAGTATTGATTTGGTGTTGAGTGTCATGATACTGCACTTGTTACTGGTATTTAAATCAACATTTTGGTTAATTTTACTGTAACCACAGTTAGTCAGCCCCAGTTGAGTCCTTGAATACTCTGCACTGCACAGGTTAGTGCTTTTCTCACTGTAGCACACCTGATTCACCAAATTATCAAAGCCGTCATCAGCTGAATCAGGTGTAGCAGAACAGGAAACGTTGAAAGTGAAAGTGCAGAGTGCTCCAGGGCCTGGGCGGAGTAATACTGAAAGACTTGTGATGTTGAACGCATTACGTTTCCTTGTTTGTGAGGTTCAGGTAATTTGACCATCATGTGTTGCACTGATTTTGTAACATAATATATACAATCTATACATTGACTGACGACACACAAGGTAAATTGTGTACATACAGCTGAATTGTTATTACTAGGAATTACTACAGGATTACTGTAACTGATGACTGCAGACAGACTTTAGCTCACTCTTCTGTGGAAAAGGCTTCTAGCTCTGTGAGATTGTTGGGTTATCTTGCTAGCGCTGCTATTTTGAGGTCCATCCACAGATAAAAAAAAAAGATGTTAAGGTCATGGTACAAACCTTCAGCGTGTCTCTCGAGTAGTCAATTGTGGAATTTGAGGTGTGTTCAAGATCATTATGATGAAGCCGTCTTCCAGCTTTTTTACAGATGATGTGATGTTTGCCTGCAGAATTTGCTGACATTTGATTGAATAATTTCTTCCTTGTTTCACTGAAATGTTTCCTGATGCCACTGGCTACAAAATAAGCCCAAAGCATGATTGATCCACCCCCATACTTAACAGTTGGAGAAGTCTTCTTTTCTTGGACTTGATTTTCTAAGATTTATGTTTACTTCATCAGTCTACAGGATTCTTGTTTAGACTCATTTTTTTGAAAGACAGTCTGATGTTTACTTCTAGAATTTACTGCCCTTTGGTCCACCCTCATGCGTAACAGCTGGAGAGCTGTTCTGCACACAGTTTTCTCCCAACATTTCTTTGCTCACTGCAGTTTTACTTATAGTTCATCAGTACGCAAGACTTGTGTCAAAAAAGCATCTTGTTTAACAAAGCAATGGTGAATAACTTTAATACTAATGAAGATCTGGTGATGAAATGTGTATTAAATACCTCAGTCTGTGTAAAAAAGACATTTTCAGTAAATGTTATCTGTTGAGTCTTCTGAATGGAGTTTGTTATGCAGTACATGAACACATCCTCCTGTACTGTGCACTGATACATTTTACCTCTCGGAGATATATCTCTGCACACTTCTCAGAGTGAAATGATATATGCTGTGTCCATGAGGACAACTGAGGACATTAATGTCTCACTGCAGCGGTAATTGACTAATGGAGATGGCTGGACGGGCGCCGGCCTCTACTCCTACAGTCACAGATATCTGTCTACCTGCACTGTAATCATACATGTCAGACTGACGTTCATCTTCTAATCAACTATTCACTGAAGCACACATTTTGACCAGGGGTGTCTAAACTTTTGCATGCCACTGTATGTTAGTGGTCTTGTAGCTCTGGTTGAAAGCCTTTGTGGTTGCGTAATCAATACAAACTTTAAAACAATTGAGCCCCGAGCATGTTTATTAGACTATATATGATTTGATCTAGAACTGAGTTTATTTGGATCTTCATAGTAACTGGTCACACTTTACTATCAGAGACACACATAATGGTACTTAAGGCTGTACTGATTACTAAATACATGAACAGTTTTGGGAACGATGTCAGATAGTTGGCCATATTAGTCATTACCTTCACCAGACTTTAGTAAGTGCAGTTACAGTGGTACCCCTACTTACAAGCATCCCCACTAACGAGTATTCCAGGTAACGAGTCGAGATCTTGGAATATTTTTGTTCCAGGTAACGAATAAAATTCCAAGTAACGAGCAGCGTAAATTAGTTCAAGTATGCCAACCGCTAGGGGCGCTGCGGTCGTAGCATCTCCTAGATACTAGCGTAGAAGAAGAGGTCAGTCATTACCTTTGACCGCTGTCCAGTGAAAGTGAAAGTGCTAGTGAAAGCGACACAAAGACAGCAAAAGGTAGTGAACAAGAAAGTTAGATACATTTTACTTTACTTTTCATATGATAAGTGTAACCATGCCATACACGTACGCCCGTCCTCCTGTCCTCCTTAGCCACCAGCCTACACGAGCACCGTCGTCTCGTTTATGTTTTAAAAAACCCATATAAACACATTATTTAGCATATTAAAGTATACTGTATATTGGCCGGTTGACACAGATTAATCAGTTTTACATGTATTCTTATGGGAAAATGCATCCAGCTAACGAGCAAAAGTCCACAACGGCAGCTGTCCAGTAGTCGTCAGCTTGGCTTCAGCAACGGACTGGCAAATGGAAAGTGAAACTAAAGTGCATCCCCCTCCTTCAGGTCAACTTTAAAACGCTGCAACCCCAACCACCAACAACCTTCATCCTTTTTGTTTGTCAAAAAAGCTCCCAGCCGTTGATCCAACCAAAGTTTCAATCATTGTGATTATACTGGACAAGTCTAGACAAACATCCAGGGCTGAATTTGTCCTCGAGTACCACCGGAGTATTGTTGTCCAGACACTATTGGAGTGGTGGTCCATTGTCAGCCTAGACATGGTCAGAAACTGAAATAACAGACTGTCCATCAACAGTCTCTAACTGTTAACCAGCAAGCCGGAGCTACAAGCTACAGTGTGCAAATAACCTTCTGTTATTGTGTGTAAAGTACTGGACTCTCAAAGGCAGGCCGTCACTCAATAGCACCTTTGACCGAAATGACCTCGTCTTCTGGTTTGCTCAGGGATTTGCTTCCCAAACATGAACTGTAGCAGCTCTGGGCTCAATAGCTTGAGATGAGAGGGTGTATGTGTGCACTCGTACCATTTTTGTTAATGTACAGCCTGAGGAACATTTTCAACGGATTACTCAGTCTAAATGTTACAGGCACTGTAGTGAAGAACGTATAACATGCAAGAAGAATATTTTGCGTAGAATTCAAATCATCAGGAAAGCTTTGACTTACAGGACAGGTTTCTGGAGGTCTAGAACGCTTCACTTAAAAGGCATATATACACAATCTTCCCAAGCCAAAGCATGTTGTAGTGCAAAGTTTACTTCTTTAGTTCAGAACTGGAGCTTGAAAAGCTAACATTGCTAACAGACTAGAACTCTGTAGTCACCTAAATAGCCCAGCTGTTTTCATCAGCAAAACATCTCTCAGCTCATGCACTTCATCAAGATCTTAGTGGTCTCATACACAATGTGGTATAGGACACAGTATGATTTACTGTGAGCTTTAAAAAGTTTAAACTTGTGTAGCTGCATGCTCCATCCACCATTTTGGACAACGCTGAGTAGGAAGTGCTGATGTACAGGATGTCCAGTTTGCTTCTTTACCCTAAATCATGAATATCTTTAATACTGATGAAGATCGTGATGAAGTGTGGACTAAATAAACCTCAGGCTGTGTGAAAAAGACTGACATGTATGATTGCAGTGCAGGTAGACGGGTGTTAGTGTCTAATGACTAATATCCGAGGATGTCGGAGTGGAGGCCGGCGCCCGTCCAGCCGTATCTATAGAGACATTAAAGCCCTCAGTTATCCTGGGGGACACAGCACGGGATGTTGGTTGTTTCACAAAGTTAATGGTTTTACCTGTTACACTATTATCAGCCATTTTGGACATCAGTCACCTCACATCCTTTGTCCATCATGATGGTTTTACACTCTGCTACAACTGACTGGTGTGCTCACTTATTTATACATGCAGTAAACCCTGTCACATGACATCTGTGACATTCTAAGTAAATTCCAAGCCAGGAGTGGACATAATATTGTGCTATGACTATATCATAGCCTATTATGACCTGAATGGCTAATCTGGAGCTTGTGAAACAGTTTGTATAGTGAGTCCATAGTGATGTATGCTATTGTGAAATAGTGGCTTAGATTTATATTCACTTGTGAAAGTGATTGTGCTCGTAATGCACATGTGTCACACAGTCTTGACGTTTCTTCATAAAGCAGCTTGTTTGCTTCCTCCATGCTTGATTGAAACACTGATGTGAGTGACAGAAATATGGCTGTGCATGACTAAAAGTAGGACGGTTGAACTTGCCTGGGGTCAGGGTGTGTGTGTGTGTGTGTGAGCGAGTGGGGAGGTGGGGGTGTAGTAAATACAGCCAAGCGTCTTGAAGCGAGCTCCTCTGAGAACTTGCCAGAAGAGCTGGAGTCAGGAAGCTAACATGCTTAATTGCTAATTGAAGTGTGTGTTGTGTTTTAATGTGTTGTGACATATAATTCTAACTAACTTAATCAAATACAATCTCAGCGTGTCATGTTTGAAAGACCAGTTTGGCAAAAAAAAATCCCCTGGTATTGCCCTGGGATATTTTTCCTGCTGTGTGTTGACAAAATTTGATGCTACGTCTTCCTGAGATCGTTCAGAGCTACTGACTCATTAGGCAAATCAAGTGACTCAAGTCTGTTGACTGAGCAGATGTCCCCTCACTGTGGTGTTTGTACCATAGTGTTGTGTACTGATTACTATAAAGAACATTAAAGACAGTCTTGTTTATATGCCTTGAAATCTGTCTCATAACAATCAGCAAATCAAATGAACTGAGGGCATAAAGTCCACAGGAGGGTAAAAACCCTGTCCAATCACCTGCCTACCTACCCCATTCATTTGTTGTTATTTTCCTGATTTACGTAGCTAACGTAGCTAGCTGCTTTTATGTACAATGTTTTCTTACTTGTGAATAAGACACGTAGGTGGATAATGGTTGTAAACACTCTTGTGTGATTTGTCAAGCTGTGTCCATTCTTACGTTTAAGGGGAGTGGCTGAAAGTAGGCGGTCGGACTTGTTCAGTTGTGATTTTTCAAAAACTAGCTAACTAGCTAGCACACTGCCTTTAAGTTGGAGAAATGCTCTAAATGAATTAAATTGAGAAAGATGTGTGTGTTTCAAGACTACACTCCATGTAATTAAGTTTTTTAAAGGACTCTGAATTAGCAATCACATGACACCAGGGAGGGACAACAACACAACTGGGCACAGTTTGTGTTGTAGCTATTTGGACATTATAATGGCGGTGTGTTGATTTCTGTTCAGAAGAAAATGAATCTATACTGTTATACAGGCTGTACACTGACTACTCTAAGTTTATTATGTTTCATTTCTGTTGTGTTGTCCCATGAAAAGATATAATCAGATTTGGGCAGAAATGTGAGGGGTGTACTCACTTTTGTGAGATGCTGTAGCTGTAAATTTCCAAGCTAATGACTAAGCTAATAATGGAAATGGAGTAAACTAAGCAAACGTATTAGGAAATGAAGTGTTTGTACATGTTTTAGACTCGTGAGTATCTGAATGTAGGTGTGCTGGCGTAACACGTAGAAAGTAGAAGATATTGCTGTAATTATTAGATCATTCACTGCATTCTTAAAATAAAGGACATGTTGTGTTTCTGTTCATTCCCTGGCATTGATGACTTTACTGCATTTTCGGTTGCTCCACCACATCTGGCGTGGTTCAACCACACCAGGAAACTGGACCACTGCCTTTCATTGCTTTGTTTTGCTCTGGGTTTGCCAAGGTAACATGGAAAATAAGCAGCTGGCGTTTTGATGCCAAGTCTGTATTGGTTCACTCTGCATGTTTCTGATGTGTGCTCTCTGTACTGCCTCGGGAGGGGGGGGATTGTGGAGAACGCCAACCTGAGCTAACATGTTGCAATTCAGAGAACTTTCTTCTTGTAGGCCTCTGTGAGCTGTTCAGCAGATATCCAGACTTTATGACTCTTTTATACTGAGTATTAAAACCACACGATCCATAAAGCAGGTTTAGAACCTGTTGTATGCAGGGTTTGCTAAAAAACCCTGTTTACCAGTTTTACTAACATCAGTCTCACTAATACAAGGTTGCCAGATCCTCTAAAACTCTATCACACATCAGCTACTAACACGTCTATTTACCAGTTTTACTAACATCAGTCTCACTAATACAGGGTTGCCAGATCCCCTAAACCTGCTACTGATTTTGTAACAGAAAGTCACACTACACAAACAGAAACTAGCACAACATCTAAAGTGACACATACATGTCAATGAGCTTTAAAACGTAAGTCTTCAAATCTTACTTTATTACTCAAATTTCTTCTTTTATTTAGTGCAAAAACCTGTAAACCACCAACTCTGATGTTTTACTGGTGACTATATTTTTGTAAACGTGGCAACCCTGCACAAATGTGATGGTTTTTGTTGTTGGTGATGAAGGCAATGTGTTACACCTATCAATGTGCGCATATGAGCCGTTTCGAGGACAGATTGGTTCACATTACAGACAGATACAGATCACTTACATTTGTGAATGTGAACAGTCAAGATAGTTAAATCTGATCTGAGCAAAAAATCTGATTTGAGCAACGTGGCTTGTAATGTGACATGTACATGTAGACGTGTGGTATGATATCAGTATCAGTCAAAACTTGGTAATATGTCAGACCCAATAAATGTATTTCAGGGCAGCTCTGCTTGCAACTTGCAACAATTTTGGTTGCTTTAGACATCCATTAAACTAAATTGCACTTTAATAGCATAATGTCAAGTTTCCTTTAACTATCAAGATGCACAAAAATGATGCAGCATGCAACTAGTTGCATGGAAATGACACCATGTAAATTCAGGCTAAGCACCTATTGTCCCGCCCCCAAACACAGCTGCCCCTTCACGGCCCTTATGTTTGTGTTTTAGTTCCCCATGTGCATTTTGGTTTCATTGTACATCATGTCTGATGTCCCCGCAATATTACGTGTCCCTGTTAGGTTAATGTGTTGCACCTGTGACCTGTGATCCCCTGTGATTAAGTGTGTTATTTAAGCTCCCTTATGTCTCCAATCCTTTGTCAGTCATTGATTGTTATAATGTGTTCTTACAGTTCATGTATGTTTTACAGCTAGACTTTCACAGTCTCAGTGTTTTGTTTAATTTATTTTCTTAAATAAATCGGTTGATTTGGATCTCACCTCTGCATTCTCACTTCTCCACATTCCAGCTTTACAACTATGCCTTGTCATATTATATGTAATGAGTATTATATCATTACCATTTATTTTATCAGATATAATGTAAAATTTATAATATAATATAATACACACACACACACACACACACACACACACACACACACACACACAGCCTATGTAAATATATCCTATCAGTTAAATACTGGTGACTGGATCGGACTACATTCCATATCTTTTCCATATTTTCTCTAGTTTTGGCTGATTGGCCTTTATCATCCAGCTGTCTGAGCATACAGCCTTGGATATATGAGCAAAAATTTGACGAGCACAGAAAGTGTGCCGCCTTATTGCTCTGGTATGTCTCAAAAGCCTTGATGTGAAGCTCTCTTTGAGAAAGCTCTTTGTCTTTCATCGACTCCTCTGTTCTCCGCATGTTCCCATATGCACTGAGCGTGTCATGCTGAAGGAATGCACTTACGGTTAGTTTGAGAAATGACCTTCTGCACAAATCTTATCAGAGACTTCTGCACAAAGCACACAAAATCTCAGTGCCTTAAAATGAGTCTGGAGTGGTTACTTCATAGCCTTTTTATTGGTCTACCAAATCAGTGGCTTTACAGTCTGAAGACAGATTAGGCTTAGTCCTGGACTACAGTGAGATTTGTAGCCTTAGTCTGGCACTACACTTAAAATGTCCACTGCTGACTGTCTGTGGACATGGAAAATGACCCATTGTTGCTTTTCTCCGCCTTAAACTGGAGTCTTTTTCATTGGGCCGCTGTGCTAACACGCTCTTATGTAATTCTGTGGAGCCACTGCAGCTGTAAAGACACCAAAGAGCTTTTGTAAAGCAGTAAAGTGCTCATGTTCACAGACTGCATGAGCTCTGCAAGAGGTAGGACTGGACAGTGTGCTTCACATAACTCTGATAAAGCTGGTCAGTATTAGATAATACTGTTTATTATTCTGATAATGCCGTTAATTATTATTATTATCCAGCTAAAAGTTTTATTCATTTTGTTCCCTTCTAGTTAGCCTGATTTAGTTCATTGTTTGAAATGAAAATTTGAAATTGAAAGGGTTTTGTGTGGCATGTTAAGAAACATTTGTAGGTTTAAAAAGTGCAGTACATTATTATTATTATTATTATTATGGTAAGATTCTGCCCAGCACCCAGTGAAGGAGTAGGGGGACTCAGCGTGACCAGGACCAGGATTAAGTGATTAAGAAGATAGATGGATGGATTATTATTATTTATTATTATTAAAACTATATATTAGGAGTCAACTGATTTAGGGCCATTGCAGATAGTTAATAATCAAGAACAAAGATAAGCAATATTTTATACTGATGTTAATTAACATAAGTTTAATATTTGTAGTTTGAAACATGACTAAAGTGTCTTTATTCACTATGTTTGTGTCAGATATGCACATATATAACAAAACATTCTTTGTAAAATGTAAACAAACTTCAGACATGGGGTACGTTTCCTGTACAATGGAGGCCAGCATGGAACTAACATGCATGTATTGTTCAAATAACATCTGAAGTACGACTGTTTCCCAAAACTGTTCATCCTTGTTTGGTCCACAGTAGAAACTGTGACAGAACACAGAATAGATGTGTAGGAATTGTTTTGTACCAAAGCAGGAACTGTGACCAAAATATGCAAACTGTGACCAAAATTATTTAATTGTTAATTAATATATAATAATATATATAAATATATATAATATAATTAATAATATTAATCATGTTATTAATATAAATATTTTTTTAGATTTGTATTATTATTTAGTATTAAACTACACAACTTAACTACAAGACCGTAAAACTCTACTGGATGCTCGTGATCTCCGGGCCCTTAAACGTCACTGCACCTCAAACAGGAATGCCACTGTCAAGGAAATAACAGA
>BRDA01042231.1:0-24827 GCA_036984385.1 Crenuchus spilurus
TGTATTGTATTGTTGCCTTGTGATGTCACCATGTGTATTGTATTGTCACCTTGTGATGTCACCATGTGTATTGTATTGTTGCCTTGTGATGTCACTATGTGTATTTTGACTGACATTTTAAGTTTTTGAATAATAGTCACAGTTGTCTGAGCTCCACTAGCATTCATTTACATATTAAAATTCAGTTTTAATACTGTTTATTATGAACTTTCCTCAAGGTTTGCACTAACATTGTGGTGGATGTCACCCCTCAGGCATTAGGCCAAAGATCAATCCCCCAACTACCTTCAGTTGACACCTTCAATGATGGTCATGCTAAATCACTAGAACATTTTATTTCCCTACGAGCAGACAAAGAGAAAATAGTTTATTATTCATCAGTGAAATGCAGGGTTTGGTAGACTGTGCTGTGGTGAAAGTCCTGGAATGTGGCTGAACCATAAATCAGATAAGAAGTCTTTAAAGACTAAAGAGCCTGTATACAGAAATACAGTCTGTTTAACGTCCATGTCAGTCAGCCACTTATAATACCACTGAGCTGCTCTAGATAGACTCACTGCTCAGACAGAAGATTGTGTTATGTTGAGCCAGGCTGTATTAACTCTCACAGATCAATATTTTAGTGATGATTTAAAGCTCGCATTCACTTTATTGGCAAAAAATGTGCATTTGTTATTGCTTGAGCTAATGGCTTAATTTGGCTCATGATAAAGAACGTCTGTCGTTCTGCATAGCAAAGCATGTTTGTGCAAAGCTAGTGTTCAACCAGGTTGTTCCTCATGACCATAAAACTCATGTCCTTTCTCAGACACTTCTCTTCCATACCTTCCACATCTCTGTTCTCTGTCTTTTTTTGTAAGCTGCTTTCATTTCCACAGTTCATGACACCAACGCAATATCAGTACCAAAATATGACAAAAATAGCAAACAAAATACAATAAAACAACCAATCAGAGTAGAGCTCAGCTGCCAATAGTGTTTTTTTTCTCCACACCAACCAACTTTTTATCTTCATTGACTTCCTCTCTCACACACTTCTTTTGCGTACCATGCAAATCATCATCAATTATCGTCCTCGGAGCAAAGCGCATTAAAATGGTCCATGAGCCCATCCTAAAAGACAAAGCAGCTCATTTCAGGAATGAGTGTGAATCCACATTTGGGTATATTATCACCCTGATCAAAGTTATAACAATGTAATCTCAACCAAATAAACTGGAAAATCGCATTCTAGCCCCCTTTTTCAAAAGTTCCAAAATGTTACAAACGTAACACTTCAGCATGATGAGATATGGCGTGAACTGATGAACAATATTCCCATGGTGTTGATAGGAGATGGACTTTGTTGACCTGGCCTTATTTGGAGGTCAAACTAGTGTTTTGACTTGCTGACTGTTTAACTGATATTGATTAGAGATAGTCTCCCTGACATCGCTCACATATTTACACATACACACATACACTTTTTTCCCTGACCCCATTAGCAGGTCATGGGAGGACGCCATGGAGAGGCCTACCAAGTTGTGTTATCAGTCCGTGGATGTTCTTAGTGAAAACAGTCCTATCAGAGCCTTTCCTCCAGGGATGACCTCTGGAATCTGGGGTTAGGCACCAGTTCCTCTAGCGCTTCATACATCTCTGCTGCAGGTCTAATCTCTGTCAACAAAACCTCAAACAGATAAGTTCTCAAATGTTCAGCTTAAGCCTTTTTAACTGTTTTGTGTTTCTGGAGGAGCTTTCTAGTCAGTTCTCTTAGTAATGTGTTCACTCTAAATCAGCTTAGATTTAAAGTGTACACTATTCAAAAGTTTTGGACTTTCAATTATGAGTAAATCTAAAAAACAAAGTTAAATTGTCACTCATAATTAGAAAAATTAAACTGTCATAAATGTATGTTCAGTACATGTACATTTGTCAAGCCCTTATTTGTTTTAATATTGATCAGTTTGGCTTATAGCTTTCGAATCATTAGAATATTTTGAGGTTGAGTAAATTACTATTCTATCTATCTATCTATCTATCTATCTATCTATCTATCTATCTATCTATCTATCTATCTATCTATCTATCTATCTATCTATCTCGCTTAGTCCCCTACCCCCTCACTGGGCACAGGCCATTACACTATTCAACTAAGCCCAGGACAGGGCACTTTTTGTGTAATGACTATAAAATACATGCCACTTTTTTTTAAATAAATGATGGACACAATTGAACTTTTCATTACATTATATTATTATAAATGCACTAATATATTTGTAGATATATTTTACAAGGATTCTAATGTGATATCAGCAGTCTACATCAGGTTTAAAATTATTTGTAGATTTTTGAAATAATTTGATTGAATTAAAATGAATTGTTGATGTGCCCAGAACAGTGAGAAGAACTGTAGATGACTCTTAAATGACTGTAACTGTAATTGTTTTCAATTGGTGAGATTGCAGTAAGAAGACCCTGAGGGTAAGTAGATTCACTACCCAGGAATGTAAAAATCTCCACAGCTTCATAACACTGTATATCGAGGAAGCAATCAACATTTCTATGCATTTGCATACAGTGTATAACAGGTGGCATGAGGTACAATCACTGTTACATCACAGCAGCAAACTTAGCATTTGTTACTGTTGACTAGAAGATTCATAAACTTAAGGTACTGTGTTTGTATTAGAGTGGGAAAAAAGGAAAGGAGCATCATGCAAATGTTTGGTTATCAACTGGACTGGTCCTTAACACAGGTCCTGTTTCTTTCGTTAAGTCACTACTTAAGCTCCTCCCACTCATTAGTGATTTCAGCTGAGGCCTCCTTCAGATCTGGGTGATCCAATCATAATCGTCCAGCAAAACGTACAACTGGACACATTGTAATCCCTTATGACTACATTATTGCTGTGATTTATTCTCATTCTATGCATCACATGGATTTCATTTCACTTCCATGTTTAACCCATCCATGCTGTGAGACACATACATAATAGTGAACACACACTTATAGGCAGTGAGCACACATGTGCCCGGAGTGGTAGGCAGTCAGGGAGCAGAACCACAAGCTCATGACTGCACCCATACCTTCTTAGATCTGATCCTAGATCTGAAAAAATGGTGCCCATCCATTGAATTTAGGACCATCCACTGAGCTAAAAAGTTTTTATTTTTTAAGGCATCAAGCCCCTTTTCCTTTTAGGACTGTAGCTCATAGACACTGGCATTTTCACAACAATTAACTGAGTAAACTGTGAATTGGGTTAAAAGGTTCAAACCATTCACAGGTCAAGTGGCAGTTTGTGTGGCATTTGGCTTTAAAGGCCTTAGTGGCCCAGATCCAGAGCGTGCAGTATTGACAAAGTTATTAAATAATTATGGGCTCAGTGGTGACAGGGCCATGGCAAGTAACAGCTTCGAACTCTTCACTGCCAGAAGAGCAGTGCAGCTTGGTTCTCGCTAGGCCAGATCAAAGCTGAGCAGAATCATAAATAATAATGTTCCAACGTGGCTGTTTTTGCTGCTTCTGCGATAAGCCTGACTCTCTTGTTCAGACAGATTGTCCTTAGATGTACCCCAGTCTTCTATCTTTCTCCCTGTCAAACACGAAGGCCTTTTCCAAAAAGATAAGTCGCGAATCCCAGGGACGACGTGCATCAGCCAGTATGACTCCAACTCAAAGAGTGTACCTTTAAACACAGTTCTGACCCATTTATAATAGGAAATAGTCAACGGATTAGAACAATCCGAGGTTAAAATTTGGCCAAACATCCGAGTGCACGAGTTATTTATGCCTCGGCCTCCTGGGCCAATCAAATGACCTCTCGTTTTGCACCCCCTGCAATCGTTCTTTGGCATTTATGCAACAATTCGGAACATTCTTGTCATGCATTTATGCATTAATTCATTCATCTCGCCTCTCATGAATACAAATGCGGCAGTGACCCGTCATACTTCAACCCCCGGCCGTTTCGGAGGGAATGTGGCCGTGGCTTTCTGATACCTGGGCCCCCTCATGAATATACATCAAATCAGACCCCAGCGAAGGCGTCCCGATGACTGCGAGTGATGCGGCGTGGATGTTGCTTCTCATGCTGCAGGTTGTATTTGCATGGATCAAAATGCAATTTCATTTGGTCCGGTTCTGGAGGCGAACGTCGCCTATTTCCAAGAGAGCCAATCCATTTGATGTCGCCTGCCAACATACACAGCTCCCTCAGCCATGTAAGACTGTTACATCTAAAATTATTATTATTTCCCCATAAGCCAGTGCTGAGTGTCAGTGCTACCACTCAAAGTTTAGAGTTTAAAGTCAGTTTTTTGTTATTTTATACAATGTATTTATGGTCATTGGTTATATGAAAGGCACATAAGTGCACAAGTGCAACCCATTATTATTGTTGTTGTTGTTGTTGTTACTATTTTTTTAATTATTGTTACTATTAATAGTAGTAGTAGTAGTAGTAGTAGTAGTAGTAGTGGTGGTGGTGGTGGTATTATTATTATTATTATTGTTATTACTACATTTCCCAGGTTAATTATAATTGTTTTCAATCATGTAACAAGAGCTTTTTGAACTAGCCTTTGATTTATTAATATTATTCGTATATTTGGAGTTCGAATAAATTACAATTCAAACAGTATCAAATTTAAAACAAAATTAAAGTTGCAAATATGTATTAGTTCTTATTCAGTCAATATAAGTAAATACACACGTTAAAGTAAACATTCTGTTAAGCCAGGATGAATTTTGTCATCCAGTTGCTGCATTATAAATGACTTAGCAACTAGAGGGATCTTTCCTCATTTCTGCCACAAGATATTGCTAAACCTGCTGTTCCATATCCTGTTAGACCATCTGTAACAGTACTGGCTGAAGTTAAAAGCTTACAAACTCTCCTGCTTTACAGGCCTCTACTAGGCAATGAAAGCAGGCAGATGTGGAGTTTGCAGTCTGAATCAGATGAAATCAGTGCTGTAGTCTAGCCTTTCGGGCCAAAACCCTGCGTTCCCTCATTCCATAATCCTAAAGCTTGCATGACAAACAGGTTTACTGTTGTTCATCTTTTCAGGACCAGGTTAAGCAGCTTGTGAAGATATTACACAAAGCACATGAAAAACGTCAAGGTGTATTTTTTAACATGTAACCTCTGCATAACCTTTATAAAAATGACACCTGACCAATTTAAATCTCTGACATTTAAAAAAATAACCAGGTGTCAGAAACACAAAACAACAATCATGTATGTGTACACATGCTAATGCATCTGCATTATAGAATATTGAAAAAAAATGTTTATAATTTAATTTAAATTATTTTAATTTAAAAAATAAACAGTCATATTTTATATACATTACTTGTAAAGTGACATTTTAAGACTTTTCTGGGTTTTAATGCTGATCAGTTTGACATGTAAATCATGAAAATCAGACTATTAGAAGGTTATTAGAATGCAAGAATAATATAATACCATTATTATTATTATTATTTATTATTATTATTATTATTATTATTATTATTATTATTATTATTATTATTATTATTATTTCAGCACTATTCCACAGTTTGGTCTTTGATTTACTAATATGATTATATTATATTTATTATTATTTTATTACATTTATTTATTAGATTTTATTACAATATTTAATTTGGAGTTTGAATAAATTAAAATTCAAACAGTATTAAATTTAAAACAATAGAAAAGCTTAAAATAAATCACTTTATATGTAATGAATATAAAATATGACAGTTTACCTTTTTGACTTTTATGTATTTTTTGTATGTAACAGTTTCCCCTGGTTACTTTTATGTATTATGTACAGTATATTTATGAGATGTATTAGTGTTTACACATATACAGACCAAAATATGTTTGATATAATTGCAGCTTCCTTTCTTCTATCTCACAGTAATGCTGTTTAAAATACAAATTTATACTATAACACATCTTATCAATATGTCAGTATGAGTTAGTATTATACTATATTCTTAACTGACCCATCATGGCCTGAACTCAACAAGACCTTTGAATATACTTCCGGTGAAGTGGCACCAAGACATTAGCAGAACATACTTTAAGTCCTGAAAGTTGTGAGGAGGAACAACTGTCCATCAGACTTAACCTTCTAGCACATCCCACAAATGACTGATCAGACTGAGGTCTTGGGAAATTGGAGGTCTGTGTGTAGGTGATGAGATTGCTGACCCCAAAATCTTTGCCATTTATATGTGTGTGTGTGTGTGTGTATACTGTATATATATGGAATACATGTATCCAAACATGATCTTCCAATTCTTATAATCAATAATTTTACAAAATTGAAGGTCAAACGTTTTAGAGCAGAAAGTCCTAGAATGTTTCTGGTATGTACCTAGTTGGTCAGGGGTTTATCCTACAACAAGATAATGACCAAGCTTTGCCAGAACTACCTCAAGAAAAAACAACAAGATCGTCAGCTTGAAAACATGGAGTTGCAGCACAGTCTCCAAACTTAAACCCCATCCAGCTGATTTGGGATGAAGTGAAAAGCAAAGCAAACCTACAAGTGTCAACATTTATGTGAACTTATGCAGCAGATTTGTGAAGAACTGTCAGAAGGATATTTGATGTCTATTGTAGAAAGAATGTCACGAGTGTGTTCAGCTGTTATATCTGACAAAGGTGCTACTTTGTGTCCAAAGTTTAGACACATTTTGGTCTGTAAATTAATTCCATAAGTTCTTATTGAACTCATATGCTTTCATTACAGAGTGCAATGAGACATTATACTCAATCGTTTTCAATAAGTACATGGAAAAATTGTGGAGTTCTAAAACTTTTGACTTGTAGTGTACACACACACACACACACACACACACACACACACACACACACACACACACACATATATATATATATATATATATATATGTGTGTGTGTGTGTGTGTGTGTGTGTGTGTTCCTTCTGTCAAAAATCTCTTCTTTATTTGACATATAGACTTTTTTTCATTCATTCATTCATTCACCATGATTTGGATTCTCATACATAATGAATGCATGAAGACACAACTTCCTGGAGACGATACAGAATCGACAAAGACTGTGACACATGAGGAACATTTAAACTGAATGTAATCACACATGGGATGGGGAACCAGGGATGTGGAATAACAAGACACAGGTGAGCACAATGACAAGATATCAAAGGGCAAAACCAGGATGAAGACCTGACAGCATGTGGAAGATGTAAATAAAACAACACAGGGCTTTGAGGTTTCACACCTTCATACACTGTGTTATATACTTTTAGCTATGAAATCGGCCTAGTATGCTGGTATATAAATATAAAGTATATATAGTAGAAAAGTTCTATAGTGGTCAAAGGCTGTTTATATAAAGATGACTAATTGATTGAAAAGGTCATTTGTTTATAATTTAATTCAAAAAGGAAAATGTCATATATTTTATATTCATTACATGTAAAGTGACACATTTCAACCCTTTTTGTTTTAATGTTGGTGCTGTTTGAATACAAATGTACTCAAATTAGATAATTTGAGATTTCTGACTTTTATGAGCTGTGAGACAAACTGATCAACATAAAAGCAAACAAGTCTTAAAATGTCACTTTGTGTATTGAATATAAAGCAGTTAAATTCTGATCCAAAGTGAACAATATTGTAATTTTCTGACACTGTACATACAAATACACACTAAGCTGTCTCCTATAAATTACAGTACCATCATTTTCAAGGTGGACGGTGCATTGAAGCGCTGAATACTGGTCATATCTCTGATGTTCAAAGCCTGGAAAACACAACAGACCATAATTATTCTCAAAGTGAAAGCTTGGCGTCAGCAGGCTTAGGAGAGGTCTGTCAGCTGACTGTCCAGTTTAGGTGCGATGTGTCTTTGAACTGTCACGTAGCTGTTTCATCTCTCAGATCATATGTCTCGCAGCCCTCCCACTCAGCCCAGGTGAAATGACCTTTGACCTCTGCTTCTTCACACACCTCATTATTTAACCAGACATGTAAGCCTGGCAACAGGTGCCACTGCTTTTGTTGTGTGACCTTTGACCTGGCTACTATGAATAACTCACTTTCACATCCTCCCCCACAGCTTGCAGCACAGGTGACGTCTAATGTTATTGGCAGACTGACGGGGAACAGTTGTTTCCTGATGATAAAGCAAACAGTTGGTGACGATGCGTTGGCAATGTCACCATCAGTGCGTTTTCATTGAATACAATATGTATACATTTACATTTGAGACATTTAGCAGACAATCTTATCCAGAGCCTTTCAGTCATGACCTGCCCAGAGATCAAACCGGCAAGGTTCCCTAAACACTAGGTCATGGCTGCCCCCACTGATGTATATCCAGCACTGTATGCATCTTCTGAACTATACATGAACTATGTTAACTCTATATAAACTCCATTTTAACTCCCTACCACACAGATCTATTAAGAGCCTCCTTAAACTTATTTTCTATAAATCAAAGCTCCAATTCCCAGCATTTCTGATGAAATATCATATTCAGTCCACTACATTCTAGTATAAAGTCAGTACACTGAGATTATCATCTCCATCCAGATGTTACCCACTACTGGACCATGTTGTGCCTTTAAGGGTGTATTTACATTATTTGTAATGACTGTAGCTTGTTTGGAGACTTGTGTCTTGTAACCAATGCTCAGTATGTTTTTAAAAATAAACAAATTAGCATACACTTCTAAAAAAAGTTATTTAAAGGTACTTATTATGTACCAGTTCAATTTTAGAGTTTGGTACAACCTACCAGGTTTGATATCTTTGTATCTTGGAATTTTTACAAAGAACTTCCATGGGAAAATGATGACAGTGGGACCGTAGTTTTTTTAACACAATTGTTTTGAGATGTTTCATTGCAAGGGAATGAAAGTAAAGAATATCATGTTACTATAATTCTGACACAACAGTAATACAAGTAGTTCTACTACATCAGCACCAGATACCATGCAGCTATCACATGAATACATTCAGAAGTAAAATCTATAATAATAATGTAATATTACTGTGAAATATCAGTACCATATATGCCAATGCCACACACACACACACACACACACACACACACATACACATATATATATATAAAGAGAGAGAGAGAAAATTCTCAAGAAATGTTTCAGTTTCACAGAAAAATTGTCTCAAATATCACAGATGTGCTGTATTTCATGACACTGTTAAACAAAACATAGGATGTGGATTATAAAGTGAAAGTCAAAGTGAACTTTATTAACATTTATACCAGGGGTTCTCAACTGGTCTTAGCCCAGGACCCGAATTTCCTCATGGTCATTAAGTCAGGACCCACTTTTTTATAGAATACCACCCAAACAAATTTATTTTTGAAAAATAGCCTTGAGATTTCAGGGGGACATAACCAGCGGGGCAGGGTGCTGGAACATAAATTAATATTATGAATTACATTACTATTATTAAAGTAACTAATTATTATTATTATTACAATACATTACTTACAAATTATGATTTATATTTTATTTGTTACTATTAATAATATACTAATAATAACTATTAAATTATATTAATAAATATATAAATGTATTAATAATACAATTATAAAATGTATATTTATCAGTAAAGATATGTTAATATATTATTACATTTTATTATAAAATATTTATTTAATTAATTAATTTTAAATTTAAGGTATTTATTTAAATATAACTGTTAAAAGCATGTAGCATAAAATTATCACCAATACTTTTCAGGCAACTTCACTCTAACGCATTACCACCAATTTTACACTTATGTTTGGACTGTATGGTCAACAGACCTCATTTACATAAAATTACACCTCATTTCTGAGTAAAAACAGGCAGAAATTCTTAATTATTTTGACAATAGTTCAATTTAGAGGCATGTAAATGGACGGCTTATCATAGACTGGTAGACACACGCACACAGTGGAGTGACAGCAGGGACAGCCAATCACACGTTAGTAAGCAACAGGAGAGCCAATTGATGAGCTTGTGCATGGTCTAAAGTTAAACAGGCTTCAGATTGAGCGGCTTGGATTTTCTGGATTCTAATGCTCGACTCGTCTCCTTTTAATAGAGCTGTATTAAAGCTTTTAATACGCTTTGTATCTTTTAATACGTCTGTGCCTTCAGCTCATGAAGTCCTCTTTTTCAAAAGCTCCATCGGCTTGGCTTTACATACATGTTTCATTTGTAAATGTTGCATTACTTTAGATGTTTTCATGCCCAGCACTTCATTACCAATAACACACTGAGGTTTCTGTCTGTTTGTCCTCAATGAACGAAAATCCACATTTCAAATGCTCCGGGTTATATTTGCGTTTTGCCATCTTGCCTCTGAACATCATCACATATTTAAAGAGAAGGGTGACAGGCAAACAAACGGTATGCTGCGTGTGTCTGTTCAAGATAAACGACGAGTACATCATCAGATACGCTTTAGCTATTTTTAATTTGTAATTGTTTTTAAAATGTATTTATTTCAAATAAATTTATTTATTTCATTATTGCATTATTGTATTATTTATTTCAAACCCACTAGTTGAGAAACGCTGATTTAGACAACACACAACAGTGCACAGCTAATCGAGATTATGGTTCTCTAAACTCCAATGTGCTAGGTAAAATAAGACAATACTAAGACATAATTTAAATAGACGTACTCACAATCGACTATAGACAATACAACATACAACTACACCGAATAAGGCACTATAAGTATGAATTTAAATAATATCAGCAAGGAATGGTAGTGTGTATAAATATAAAGGTGTATATATATATATATATATATATATATATATATATATATATATATATAATGTAATATACATATGAAAGCAGAGCATATTGCACATGTTTATTGCACATCAGGTATATAAATGAATGTTATGCTGTATATAAAATATGAATATATTGCACATCAAGTATTGCACATCTGTGTTACTGTGGTATACATGGAGTTATTGCAATATAAAGGTGATGAGTTATAAGGTCATTAGTTATAAAGAGTTATAAGGAGTCTTGAACCAATGCAGTGCACTTTACAACATTCAGTAAACCACCACTTATTTTGAGAGGAAATCTCCTCAGTCTAAAGCCTACAGATCTGTCCAGGAAACAGCCATTAACTGTTAGCTAATAGCTACAATGTAGCATCACATTTGGCGAGGCAAAGCTCACTCAACCAGGAAAAATATGGCAGAAGTTGAGCTTTTGGTCAAAGTTCTGGCAACATTCTCGGGTTCAGCTCACACGACAAGAAATTACAGAACATCTGTGTGCTTTTTTCAGACTGCAATTAGGATCCAAACTACTTACGGTTAGCATTTTCATGGCATTTAATGGAAATTGGTTTGTTTCACAAGGAAAGACTCATGTCACAGTATGTGAGAGCCATGTATTTGGTAGGGCTTTAACTACGATGTTTTGGAACATATCACAGTGAGCCACGGTAGTATCCCATAATTTATGAAAGGGTAGTCTATGAAAACTCTATTAGTTTCCTTATGAGTATGCAGCATACACCTGTGTATCAGGTATCCGGCACTGCAGGTTCTTCTCAACCACACAGACTTCAGGTGCACAGTGAAGGAACATATTTCACCCTCAAACCCGGCAGGCATGGAGCTCTGACTAAAAGCCTTGCCTGCAGGCCACGTCTACGAACAGCGGAGGCCTGCATATTCTCATGAGCTCCACTTCAAACCTCAGTTTATTTTCCGCCGGTTTGAAGCCTGTCCTTCATTGTTGGGCTACAAACGTCACCCGATTCTCTCTCGCACTTTCTCGCTCAGTGAGCCTAGTCGCTGACAGATGTCGCGTTATTCATGAATATTCGTAGCAGAGGCAGCGTTGACGAGCCTTTGATCTTCGTTTCAAAAGAGGCGGCTGTCTGTGGCTCCGCCAGCCGCTGCTCATGACTCACCGCCACCACAACCTGTTTGTTTTAGTAGGGAAACGGCTCTCCCTCACTCGTACTACCATGAGGGGGGACGACAGACGCCCGCATTAGCGTCCCGTTATGCCTTTTTGTCTTCGTTCACCTCAAATCATGGCGGCATGATGAACATATTACTCACAGGGCTGCTACTGCGGGCGCTGCCATGTATTCACATTAGCTGTGAATAGAGTAATTCTGCTGTTAGCACTGACTGTTCATGATGCCATTAACCCCTGAAGTACCCCCCATGGAGCAGGGTGGATCATTCTACTACAACCCTGATGTGGTGGTGGTATGTTGGGCTGGTAGGAGTGGATCAGACACAGCAGAGCTTATGCCACCCTCCTGCAGTCTGTGTTGGACATCCTCTAGTCCTTCACTGTTGTGCTAGTTGATAGACTAGCAGGTAACAGTGACAAGTGTTTAAAAACTCCAGACACACCACCACCACTTCAGTGTCACAGTCCTGATAATGATCCAACCAAATAATATCTCATCTGTGTTGGTCCTGATCACTAAAGAACAGGGTGAACAATGAGAGACAAGGAGGTAGTTTTAAGGATGCATCTGGTCAGGTTCACTAGTTTAAGTTGAAATTAGAAGAGAATCTAAATTAAACAGTGTTGTTAAGTTTGTGAAATCACAAAAGGTTATCCACTGAGAAATGCATGTTAATGTGTGCAGAGCACTCTAAAGTTGGTTAACCCATCAGAACTGGCACTATTATGTAGCCATCAAGCAATATTCAGACATGTTGATGCACTTAGCGCTCGTATGCTAAATCAGCATCGAGCTGGACTTTCTCTCTACTGTCAGATTGTAAAAATCAAAAACTTTTAGATTTTAATGGGTTCTCCTGTCTTTTTCCTGTTATCCTGCTGTCTTATACGCTGAATCTGTTCCACATAGCAAGACTTCATCAACACATGCTAGCAACAGCGTGGAAAACACACAGGAATGAAAGCTGATCTAAGTTGGCAGTATTTTCAAACACGAGCAGAGTGGCTCCAGTAAGCCTCTTTGTCTTCCGGTACAGCAATCATTTATTTTTGGTTTTGCCACTCATAGTACGACGCCAGATATGGATTTCATTAAACTCAGATCTGACAGACAAGGCATAAATACACCAACACGCGTTTCCCACTTACAGATACACATGCGTGCCGTGCTCTGAACGCTGCCTTGTCTAATTTGTTGTGACATTAACAACAGTGCATGAAGAAAAGCTACAAAACTGCAAAAACAAGCCTCCAAAGACACCACTGTGAAAGTTTGTGAAAGGAATATGCCAAACTCTCGCTGCTAATCGCTTCTCATCAGAAGTTAATTCAATAAGTTGTAAGTATTAACAGGCATTAGCCATTAGCTAATAACAGCACTGTCAGCACTCAGCACTGTGACATACTTCTGTTTAGAAATGTTGACTCACTCATTTCTGGGAGCATTATTTATATTCATCAACAGATTCAGTACCATTCACGTTTAACCAGCATCACATCACAGTAGCTACGCTAACCTGCACAACATCGGGTAGATGTAAGACTGTTGGTCTCAGTAAGTGATGATGTAAACAGCTTGATTATTGAAGTCTAAGCTTGTTTAAAACTAAGTATTTAGGCTGTTACTTAGGGCTTTGTATCACCACTGATTTCCTGAATCAGTCTGAGTCTGATTCACAAGGTCCCAGTTCGATTGTATTCAATTCAGTATTGATTCATTTAAGAATATTTCAGTTACAATAACAGCTTTTGTTTGGATGTGAAAAGAGATTTTCAGAGATATAATGTTGTAATTGTACAAGGAACACTCAACATACCATTATTACAAATATTAGTGTTTACATGAACTCAAAACACACACACGTTTGTTTCTGTGAGTTGTTGGGACATTACATAGACTTACTGAAACCTTAAAACCCAAACCTTAACCTCAAAACATGTCTTCAGCTTAAGCTTTCATGATTTACGTTGCAGAGACTAGCTTTGTATACACTCACAACCTAAGTGTTTAAAAAGGTTTTGATCCCCACATCATAGCATAAACCTGGTACATACACACAAACACACTTTGGTAATACTATACTAATGAGGACATTCCATTCACGTGTGTAATACTGAGTAAAAATAAACTCAAACCTAAACTTAACCTTAGCAACCATCTCAATACTTCTGCTCTTTTAGTTAAAAAAAACTTTTGTAATGAAAATGTCAGTTCTTGTGAGGACCAACAAAATATTCCCACTTTTACAGATCTAACGCACAATCCTGATTATGAGGACTATCAGTCACAAATATTTTGGATTTGTATGAATTAGAAACTTAATTAAGTAGCAACATGAGCATTAAGTGTGAGCTTTACTTATCACTAAACTTTCCAAATGCTGAGGAATAAGAAATTAAACAGCATCTGGATGGCTTTAGGTAATCTGTTTAGTGGCTCACAGCAGGTCTGAGGCTGTTTAGTACGAGGACTTTTGGTTTGAGAGCTGAGACATAACGAGGGTTTAGTACGAGGACTGAAGCCGTACTTTCCATTGCATGAGAACTGACGGTGAGGTCTGAGGATGTTTTAGCAAGCGCCTTCAGTGCAGCCATGCTCGCAAGATCCTGTTGCATGAAAATATAATGGCAGGTCATGTGAAACTAAAGGGGGTTAAAGATTTACACAAACACAGGGGAAAGGGCTAATTTTAAAGATTACTCTCGAGTTTATATGAATTGATATCAGATCATTCAAATTAAGATTTTTTAAACCCACCTCTATAGTGCTACTCTCTGAATCAGAAGTATTGATGTGGTCCCAAATACTGAATCCATCCATCCCTTCATCTGTGTTTTATTTCTATCTGAATCTGTTGGTCAGTATCTGCTTCCAGTGACCAACAGTAACAGGTAACACTAAGACTCTCACACATGGAAGTGAATATTTTGGGTTCAAAGGCCAGACAAAACTGATATGTCAAAGATATGCATGTATGAGCTACAGAGCAGTCTTGGGTGGTGTATAGTTTCAGTAAATGATCTGGAAAAAGCCATATAATGTACTGTATGAATTAACAGATAATTCATAGTTGTGTATGAATGTCAGTGAATAATGTTACAGGTTGAAGTCTTTCTAAGCTTACTGCTATGGGTCTTCTCACATATGCTCTTGTAGATATTTGTTGAAACCATCACTCGTGTGGTTAAAGAACCACCATAAATGAAGGAGCAGCACTAAAAAAGTGTTCAAGGAGCAGTTGCATTGTAACTTATGAAATGACTTACTTTCATATCTTTTATTCTTTATCAGCAGGAAAGTGACTGTAGATACACAATGTCCTGCAGACACTGGGTAGGCAATAGGAGTCATGTTTATTGATAACTAATGTGTCTGTGTGTCTATTGATACTCCACCCAACTCAAACAGTCAATGAAATAATTTTGTGTTGAGAAACCAAAGCAGAGGATGAGTGCATGCACATTGTAACCTTGAAGAAGCATCTATTCAATTGTTTCAAAGAATATCTGCCAAAATACATCCATTTATTCATGGTTAAAACCATAGTTTTCTGCATGTATGAGCCATCACAGCAATGCTCCAAAAGTCTTCAATGGACAGAAGAGATCATTATGCAAACAAAAGCAGGATAAACACTTTTTAAAATAAACTTAATGTTGAAAAAAAAACAGTGAGAAGATACTTTTGTACAGCCCTTATATTTTTCAATTAAATTTTGAGCACAAATGAACTTTTTCCAAAAATTCTCATTTTGGATTATACAACATTAATGGACTTCCAGCGTTCTGAAGTTCATATCTTTTGGTGAAATTGAAGATCGATGTTAAAAGTAGAATCACCCCAACCCACATTTATAGAGTATTAAAAGCTCAAAGAAAATGTGAACCACTAGGTTATTATTGGAGCTTATCTGTGCTAGAAATGCTGAATTAAACATATATATTTGGTTGGTGAAGTAAAAAGTGCCTGAGCAGAACAGAACTGATTTGAAGATTTTCCTTTATGCCCCCGTGAAGGCTATAAGTCAGGATTAATGTAGAATATTTTATGGTTCATGAAAATATACTGCATATATGAGATGTTATTATATCAAACATTGATATCCTAATGGCCAATTCATAATACAGGTGATAAGTTACAACAAAAAACCCTGTGGTTGACAGCACTGTAGGCTTTCATAGTCATGCAGTGGCATCAAAATGAACACCATCTGCAAAATAGAATAAAGTTCTGGGTACAGCGGGTGCACCATCCATTTCTGTTTGACCATTAACACACTGGAATCAATACATCTGGATATTGGCCTCCTACCAATTCATGCATTTGTGTTGCTCCCTGGGGTCCCTTTCAGATACAGTCATATAAATGAGGATTTTCTGACCAGCTCAGTAAGTCTCTCATATATGTCTTCATACAGTGTACACTGTAAACTCCAAAGATGCACTTAATTAACTGGATTATGTAAACACAACTTAAAATACAGTCAACAGTTAAACTAAATCCAACATTTTGAGTTCATGGAACTGCTTATTTTTCATGTACAGTGGTAACCCTACTTGGCTACTGAACTACGAGCTCGTTAGCTGGTTTGCTCGTTAGCTGGATGCATTTTCCCCATAAGAATACATGTAAAACTGATTAATCCATGTCAGCCAGTCAATATACAGTATACTTTAATATACTAAATAATGTGTTTGTATGGGTTTTTTTTTAATAAACGAGATGACGACGCTCGTGTAGGCTGGCAGCTAAGCAGAGGGAGACTGACGGTGCTTGTATAGGCTGGCGGCTAAAGAGGACAGGAGGACGGGCGTACGTGTATGACATGGTTACACTTATCATATGAAAAGTAAAAGTAAAACTTTCTTCACTACCTTTTGCTGTCTTTGCGTCGCTTTCACTAGCACTTTCACTTTCACTGGACAGCTGTCAAAGGTAATGACTGACCTCTTCTTCTACTCTAGCATCTTGGGGATGCTACGACCGCAGCGCCCCTAGCGGTTGGCATACTTGAACAAATTTAGGCTACTCGTTACTTTGAATTTTACTCGTTACCTGGAACAAAAATATTCCGAGATCTTGATTTGTTACCTGGAATACTCGTTAGTAGGGATGCTCGTAAGTAGGGTTACCACTGTACTACAGTGGTGCTTGAAAGTTTGTGAACCCTTTAGAATTTTCTATATTTCTGCATAAATATGACCTAAACATCGTCAGATGTTCACACAAGTCCTAAAAGTAGATAAAGAGAACCCAGTTAAACAACCGAGACACAAATATTATACTTGATCATTAATTTATTGTGATATCAATTTGAGTGATAGAAGTATGTGAACCTTTAGGATTAGCAGTTAGTTTGAAGGTGAAATTGGAGTCAGGTGTTTTCAATCAATGTGATGACAATCAGGTGTGAGTGAGCACCCTGTTTTATTTAAAGAACAACAGAGATCTATCAAAGTCTGAACTTCAACACATGTTTGTGGAAGTGTATCATGGCACAAACAAATGAGATTACTGAGGAGCTCAGAAAAAGAGTTGTTGATGCTCATCAGGCTGGAAAAGGTTACAAAACCATCTCTGAAGAGTTTGTACTCCACCAATCCACAGTCAGACAGATTGTGTACAAATGGAAGAAATTCAAGACCATTGTTACATCCCCAGGAGTGATCGACCAACAAAGATCACTCCAAGAGCAAGGCGTGTAATAGGCAGTGAGGTCACAAAGGACCCCAGAGTAACTTCTAAGCAACTGAAGGCCTCTCTCACATTGGCTAATGTTAATGTTCATGAGTCCACCATCAGGAGAACACTGAACTACAATGGTGTGCATGGCAGGGTTGTAAAGAGGAAGCCACGACTGTCCATAAAGAACATTGCTGCTCATCTGCAGTTTGCTAAAGGTCATGTGGACAAGCCAGAACTTTTTGGTTTAAATGAAAAGCGTTATGCTTGTCATCATTGATGGAACAGTGAATTCTGAATGATATCAGAGAATTCTAAATGAAAATGTCAGGACATCTGTCCATGAACTGAATCTCAAGAGAATGTGGGTCATGTAGCGTTCTGGTAACAACAGTTACCAGAAACATTTAGTTGCAGTTATTGCTGCAAAGGGGGGTCACACACCAGATACTGAAAGCAAAGGTTCACATATTTTGACACTTACAAATATGTCAAATTGGATCATTTTCTTCAATAATAAATACAAGTCAAATGAGCAAATAAATAATAAATAAATGAGCAAGTCTAATATTTGTGTCTCATTTGTTTAACTGGGTTCTCTTTATCTACTTTTAGGACTTGTGTGAAAATCAGATGATGTTTTAGGTCATAATTATACAGAAATAAAGAAAAGTCTAAAAGCTTCACAAACTTTCAAGCACTATTGTAGAGTTCTGTTTGCAGTTGTAATAAGATACGCAGATGTTTGACACATTTGCAGGTATTTATTATTTTAACCATGATTTTGTTTTGTATTGTGGTTCACCTTCTCAAGCTGCATTGCTGATATACAGTCATATCACAATATTATGACCACTTACTTAATAGTTGGCTCAGATATCACTACTGAGACACTGTGGAATAGATTGTATTAGGTAATGGAACGTATCCATTCATGCCCATTCCATTTTGGCACATTGATTGCTCTGTTCCACTCACCAGAGTCACCATTACCCTTTGGCATCAATGGCTCATGGGGCATCCATAAAATTATTGGCATTTGAGATGCTACAACCCTTATTCCAGTAATGTTTTATCATGCCCTTTTGGACCTCAGTCACAGAATGATGCTTTTACACTTTGCTATAACTGACTAGTGTGCTGACTTAAGTAAACGCTGTCATGCGGTATCTGTGTCACAAATTTAATCTTTTACATAATTTTCTGTCAAGCCACACTTGTTGTCTAGACTACAAATTGGCCTTAATCTGTCCATCCAAATATCTGAACATTCTATCAACAAATCTGGACTTCAGGTTGTCCACACTGAAAAGGAAGTTGAGTTAAATGTGAACATATTTTCTGTAATTTCAACAAAGTTACTTGCAAAATTGACTAAACTTTTAAAACTGCTGAATTGTCCTTCACACATCTTCCACAGAAATCTTCAGTGGTTCATTGTCCTTGTGTTTTTGCAATGCATTGTATACAAAAATGTGCCATGTATGAATGGAAATGAATGTTGTTGTTGTTGTTTTTTGTAAAACACTACAACAATAATTAGGATTAAGATGTTTTCCTACTTTGCTCAGTACTTTTGGATCAGAATCGTTTCCTAAGTCCTTTGTAGGAAACCATCCAGTAAACAAGGCGTTGGGTCCTCGCTGAGCCCTATGACACTTTCCCATTAAAAACAATGAAAACACCACCATCTGCAGTCTGAGAGGCTGTGCTGTGCCCGTGGCCCTCCTTGACCCCTTGAGAGAGAGGGAGGGGGAATCGCGGGAAAAAAGAGCTCCAAACTGGCCCGGGCCTCCATTCACTGGCCAGTAATGATATTGGTTTCTCTCATCGAGGCTTTTGAGAAGCAGCCCAGTCTGGAGGTCTTTTGTCTAGTGTAGTGGAACGAAGGGGTATCCTCTTGCGCTCTCTGAGAGAAGAGCTGAAAAGAAGAACCCTCATCTGTAGCCCCTGTCCAGCCCAAACTCGCCACCTTCTCTCCGTCACAAAGGGACTTCAACCCAACGAATATCAATGGACGTCTTTTCTTTTCTTTCTCTACTGTCCTAGACTCTGTATCCAATCAGGCTGGACAGAAAACCTGGTGCAAGCAGGATTTTCGAGTGAAACTCGTCTAGAAGCCCCTTTGCTCAAAAGGTTTTATACCCTTCTCTCACTGTTGCCTCCAGTCTCGTCAACTGTTCATTAATCCTCTCATTATGGGACACTTAAAGGACCATTTGTCTCAAGTTTATCTTCATAGCAGACTCAGCACAGTCCTTCAATTGGAAAAACACTTAAGCACCATTTGAGCATTAGTCTTTAGTTGCATACTGCATGCAGAGAGTTGAATATGTAACACTCTGATTGCTAATTAAACTCATCAGAGTTTTATTCAGTTCCAAACGCAAATCTTCATTACAACAAGTAATGATAATTATTGTTATCACTTCATAAAAGAGATTCCCTTCTCTGAATTGTGCATAAGATACAAAGCAAAGAACATGAGAGTCTACTGGAGTAAATGAAAATATCTCTGCTGCTGGAGGAAGGCATTTGTATCCATTGACAAAATAATCCAAATAATCCAATCCATGTCAATTGCTGCCTTCAAGATGATGTTCCCTGGTTCTCAGCTGCAATGTTTTAAATAATGCATCCCTTGTAACCTGTTCAGCTCATCAGAACCCAACCTGCTAGATTATGTAGAACTGTAATGATAACCAGATTATTGCAATACTGGCAGTGCAGCCCAGTTGTAGAGTGTAACTTCCCAGAACATGTGGTGGAACTTCCCTTTCTGAACCAGAACATATACATAGTCATAGTTCAATGTATACTATATGGACAAAAATGTTTCTTCTTCTTCTAAAATCAAGGGTATCACCTGTTAACCATCTCTACTATCCAGGGAAGACTTTCTAATACATTTTAAGGCTTGTTGTGAGGATTTGATTGTATTCAGTGAAGAGTGTCAGAAAGTCAGGATATTGAATGATCATGACCTGCCTCATCCCCAACTCCCTCAACACATCCTAAAACACAGTTGCACTGTTCCACAGCTCAGTTATAAGTTGTTTACACTACTCTAGCCCATGCCTGGCATTAGGTATGGTTCCAATAGTTTTCCAGAGAGTCCTATTTTATTGGCAGTACTTCTCTACATGGACTAGACAAGTTGTCTGTCAGCAATGGGTGCATCATAAAGCAATAGAATGGATGTCCACAAACATTTGGACATAAAGTGTAGGTACAGCAGACAAAAACAGTACTGTGACCTAAACTACTGAGAGCTGGAAGTGATTTTAGGTGACTATTAAGTTCCATTGTTAGTCTCTTTCCAGTTCTAAAGAGGAGAACATTGGCTGGCTGTACAGTCTTGGTTGTATGACGTTGCTGTACACAGCAGGTCTTGGGAAGTGTGGGTGAAAGTGAATTCCAGACTTTTTTGCCCAATTACATTGTTAATAAAGATGGTGCACCCAATAATCATCCGTCATTTTCCACTTACTTCAGATGTAGTCGATCAGCCAAGACTTCTTCAGTTTAGAACTGGAGCTGCAAGACTCAATGGTCACCTAAATAACTCAGCTGTTGCTGTAAAAATACATGACTATCTGTGTTTCACACTGGCTGCTAATTTCCTTCAGGATCAATAAAGTATCTGTCTATCTGGAATAATACTGCCCTCTGTAATAATTAGAAGTGTTAACTGAGAGATGTCTTATTTGAGATGGTGCTAAATCTGAAATGATGTCAGTACAGTTATGTAAAACACTGGATTCAGTTGCATTGCTGAATTCCTCCTGGCTAAAGGACGTATTCTGATTCCGTTTTGGACAGCAGTCATCGTTCACATCGTTTTAATTAGATGATGGATTTCTGTACGCACTTCTGCAGTCCATGTGCTGTGCGCTGAGCCAAAGTGTGCGGAACGTTGATGAATGTACCTGCCCTTATTTGTGTGTTTTGTCTAGTTAGGCCTTACCAGACTGGGCCTCATGAGGGGTTGATTAAGTACTACGATAGTGTACAGGAACGACTCTCTCTCTCTCTTTGAGATTAACCGTCTCTTTGACCTCAACCTGCTTCCTCCGTAACGTGCCATGGTCTAATTGGTGCTGGCAGGGCGCAGGCTGTCCACACTAGCGATTCGGGCTAATTTAGCAGCCGCATTAGCACCGAGGTGACACAGCCAAAGTGTGCCAAACAGAAGAATGAGGAGGCAGCCCTGCAGGAGTCAAAGCCCTGGCACACAGCAAGCAAGCAATTCTTCTTCCACCGCTCCCTGTGGAGAACGCATGCAAATATACAGCACAGTCAAATGTTTGGACACACCTGACTTAATGTATGCTTTATGGAATATATAATGTATGTACTTAAATGCATTAAATCTGTTACATTCATCAGAGTTTCATTCAGTTGTTATTAGTCCCAAAGCACTGCTAGAGCTGGATTTGCTGGGAAGATACTGTAATTTAATTGATTACCAATTAATCTACTCTCTAGTATAGGCCTGGACTGTCTTCTGCCACCTAAAGATTATTAAAAACAAAGCCTGCTAATGGATATGAGCTGTTATAATTACTGAGTGTGTCCTGTAGCAGAATGCTGACATGATCTGAGCTTTCACAATCATTATAGTAGTGCATGTTCAAAATAGTGTATATTGTTGAAAAAGTTCATGTGTTCATAATTCAATTCATAAAGGTAAACTTATGACCACCTCTAAGTATCTACACTCATTGTCTGTTTTAGTTCCACTGAGCCTACACAGTAAATCTGCCACTGTTAAATCAACACTATTAGAGTTAAATGAACACTGAGATTGTTACAATTTGACACCAATTTGTGACATATTTGAAGTCTTTGTTGTTTTGATGCTGATGCTGTTTGAATAGTAATTTACTCAGTATAATTTAAATACTGTAATAATCTGAGATTTGATTTTTGATTTTGACTGATTTCACTAACATGTGTAACGATTATAAATTATATGACAACAATGTGCTTTCATCACTATATTCTGATCTCTGGAAATGCCCTAGTATTGTCCTATAGTATGTGTTCAGGGTAATCCAATGCTATTATCCATGTTTGTATTTGTTTAGAGCTGAAAGTATCTGTACCTGTATTCACATTTAATTAGAAATGGGCGTGGCCCCATTCTCAAGATACAGTTTAATGTTTAAGCATGATTTAGTACCATTTTCTCATTTCCATCAAAAATCAGTCAATGTTATTAAAAATATACATACTGATATACCAAAGTCCTACCGACAGTTCAGCCTTACATATACTTATTGAGACAGCCTTCTTCTCTGAGTGCATACTGTGATGTAAAATGCTGTCTATGTAGAGAGCTCAGGTATTGAGACAGACCAATTGCTTCCTCACTTCTGTATTGAGCTGAAAGAATTACATACAAAAACTGCAAGTAACTTAAAAGGAAATGTTCCCAATATCACCTTAATCAGCAGTATATAAACCTACATGTGCTTATAAGACATACATACCTTCAGTGCAGTATTTGAGTACAGTTTACCAGAACTAGCTCTGAACTCACACTTACTTTACCAGTACGGGAGCTAATTAGTTAGCTAGCTAGCGTAGCTAGCCACAATACCCCTTATTGGGTGAATTTCAGTAAACAAAACTGTTAGTTTTAACATCTTTTCATGGGACAACACTAAATAAATGAAACTTGTATATAACTTAGAGTAGTCAGTGTAGCTTGCATAGTAGTAGATTTACTGTCTTCTGAACAAAACTCAACACAGCCATTAATGTCCAAATAGCTGCAACACAAGTGAGTACAGGTCACAGTGAACATGTCAGAATTTGTGCCCATAGTGGCAATATTTTGTGTGACCACCATTATTATCTATCACTGCCTGAACCCTCTTGGGAATGGAATTCACCAGATCCACACAGGCTGCTACTGGACTACTATTCCACTCCTCCATGATGACATCACTGAGGTGGTGGATGATAGACACCTTGATTCCTCCACCTTCCGCTTGAGGATGCTCTACAGGTGGTCTGTTGGGTTTAGGTCACCATCACCTTTATCTTCAGCTTCCTCCACAAGGCAGTTGTTTGGGGTCATTATCATGTTGGAAAACTGCCACATGACCCTAATGTCAGAGCACATTGAGTGTCTAGAGAAGTGCTATAGAAATGGAACTACAAGTGACCAGTTTGTGTCTGGACTCTTTTTGACTTAAAAATTTGGAAATGTACAATATATTGCAAGTTTCTTTGAGTTGGAAAAATATGAGCATATGAAATGTGCATTATACCTCCCTGGCAGACACTTACATGACCATTACATGCTGTCTTTTCTGAAGAAAGGAAAAAGAGGATGAGGAGGGCCAAAAATGGCTCTTATTCAGCCCAGGCCACGGATAATGTTTTATATACCGAGTGCTTGCTGCATAGGAAGAATCTGGTCTTTGAAAACAATCAAAAAGCGGCGAAAATTTTGAAGCCCGGAGCTCATGAATAAAACATGAGTTAATAATGGGATGTTATGGAGCTGAGAAAGAGAGAGAGAAAGAGAGATGTCCTCCAGTGCAGTAGCTGCGAGCCTGTGCTGAAGGCTGTGTGTGAGCAGGCTTTGAGAGGTCTAATGAAGATCTTCCACTGACAGCCCTCATCCCTTGACATGTGGAACACACACGTGACCATTTCTGACATGTTACACACACCATTACCAGCTTCCCTGAAGCACATACATGAGGTACCATTCAAATGTCTGGGACCACGATCATTTTCAGCATTTTATATAATAATAATAACTTCTTCAGTGTCGTTTTCAATAATTTAAACTTAGTATTTTAGGATAATTTATTTCTGGATTCCAAGATTTGACATATTTCAACATAATTTGGGAACAGCAAGAAGTTATTAAATGATAAATATGCTTTAATTATCTATATGGTAATTTCTTGCCAAGTTGTCAGTTCAGCATTCTGGGTGCCCACATCGTTTTCTGCAACCAATTTGGTTTTATTTGAATGAAAATGAAATATTCTGCAAACACACATTAATTCCTTTTAAGAAATGAAATGGTTTTGTCACTGTTACCACCTGCTAGAACCTTTTAATGTTTAAATGCTCTGCTAACAATTTCTCAATTCTCAATTCCTGGAGAGGACAAAGTCAACAGTACTGTTGTGTGTGTGTGTGTGTGTGTATGTGTGTATA
>BRDA01042231.1:24837-60488 GCA_036984385.1 Crenuchus spilurus
TAAATTAGTATGACAATATAGGGAATATATAGATAAATCTTATATATATATATATATATTATATATATATTCTAAATAGATATATAAGGGATATAACAGTATGATTAAATGTTTTAAATTATAATATTAAAATTATCTTTGATAAGGCTTAATTTTCCCCAAAAAATTGTATATATAGACTTGAGACTTTGGGCAGCATCATTAAGAGTAGACGAGTTAAAGCTGAAACACACATTTCCTGACTTCTGTTGTTTTGGTGAGATTTATTTTTAGAATTACTGAACATTTCAGGTGCTTTAAGTGCTATTTCCTATAAAGTGGAGTCATGACTTATGAGTCACCCAACTTACAAATTTTCAGAGATACCATTCGTCGCTTGGTAGATTTTTTGCTTTATATTGCTGAATTATAAGTGAGCATAGAATCTAAATATGAAGCTATATTATATAAATATTGCTGTTCTACAAAAGTATCCTGTATACACACGTCTGACATTTGTAAACCAAACCAATTGAAAATCAGTTAAAAATTTAGTGAGTTATAGTGCTTTTAATTGTGGGGCTCCATCAGCATACATGCTGTAGGAAGTGCAGCTGCCCTTTCCAATATGGTGGCTTTGCTGAAACATTGATACAACAAATCAAACAAAGTGCAGCAAATGTGTTTTATTCTTTTAACTACTTACTAGAGGTTGGTCACTACACCATTAACACAGCGTCCTACACAGACCCTTGCCCAGGGGTCAGGGGTTAATGTATGTGGATGTTCCTTGATGGACCAAACAACTGTGACACATTCTGTCAGTGCATATTGTTACATTTACTTTATATTATATAGGTATGTTTACAATGGTATATTATAGTATAACTATCTCTGTTTGTTTTTTTGAGAAGCAGGACCTCCTGTCCCATACAGCTATGTTTGGGTGTAGCATATTCATTAAAAAAATGATGAACATGTTTTGTTTTCCAAACTATTGTACATGTTGAACCTTTTGGTGGAAAGATGATTCAAACAGCTGATATCAAAACAATAACATATAATATTTGGCCTTCATGAGGTCACAGGTTTTTCAAAGGTTTTAACCTGTAAAGTACAGACTTTCTTTAGAACCTTGAACACTTTGCATGGTGAAAGGGTTCTTCAGATGGATGGGGAATGTATTGAAGATGGTTTTATATATATATATATATATATATATATATATATATATATATATATATATATATATATATATATATATATATATGACTTTTTTTTTTTTTGAAAAGGGATCTATATAGCCCTCAAAAGGGTTCTGCTGTTGTTATGGTGTCAAGCTTATAATAACAGAGGAACCCTTTTTGGTGCTATATACACTAGAACAATTTTTAAAAGCTTGTATATAGAACCATTTAACTTACTAAAGAACCCAGGAAGAACCATCCCTTTTAAGAGTGTACAACCTCAATCATTCTGGTGTTATTGACTTTCAGGTTTATTACATTCATTGGTCTACAGAGTCGTCTGATCAGACTGTGGATGATGGGGTGGTAAGCATAAGTATACACTCTTGGGACTGGACTGAGTCTTTCCTGTCACTGGAGAGAAACCCTTATGTACCTTAACAGATTGTGTTGTAATGATTGTATTTGAAGTTGCATTGGCTCCACTCACCCTGTCCAGACTTTGACATTTATTGTAGAAAAAACAGCCCATTTACTAAAACAGATCTGCTGGAAAAGTAATTGTAGAACCTTTGAGATACACTACTGGACCTTCAGTGACCTTGTTGGACCTTTCTGGAGTGGTGTAGATGACTATACATACTCACACACATACACACACAAGAAATCTTATCAATATCTATTCCATTATGACTAACGATATGGTCATTAGGCACAGTCTTTTATAATCAGTGATACAGTCATTAGGGTGAACACTGACAGTGAGGCCTTACTCAGGCTATTTGATGGACATTGCTACAGAAATTGCTCAGCTTCATAATAAATCTAATAGCCATGCAGTGAAGACTGACTTTTTGACTGACCATGCTCCTTTATGTCAACATTTTATTATAACATTCAGCAACTATAAAAACTATAAATCTGCTCTTTTCTCCTAATAAATTCAATGTAGTGAACCTGTAAGAAACTGAAAAAGTCTTTAAACTTCCAGAGATGTACATGTGACAGCATAACAATGTCATCTTGATCACTGCCATCAATTTCTGGCTTGAAGTGCTTTGTTAACTTTGATGGTAACAGACTAAGTAAACACAGAGATATTCATTCAAATTTGATCTAAAATAATATTTACACATCATAAAAGTAGAGAAGAGGGGCAAGATGCCACACAATGCAGCAAGACCTACCAATGCTGGGTCAGTGCTAGAAGGGGGTTTGTGGTGGGTTCCCATGGATTTGTTAGCTTGCTTGAGTCCATTCCTCCAAAACATATTTTCACCCCTTTTGTTATAATGCCTCAAAGCTAAAACATAAAGAAAGATGGAGAGAGAGAGAGAGAGAGAGAGAGAGAGAGAGAGAGATAGGAAGAGGGAGATGGAGAAATACACAGAGAGTGAGTGAGTAAGTGACAGAGAGAGAGAGAGAGAGAGAGAGATAGAGAGAGAGGGACAGACAGACAGAAAGACTTAGAAAGAGAGGGGAAGAGAAAGATAGAGAGGCAGAAAAAGAGAGAGGACACAATAGATTAGACAGATAGATAGAGGTATAGACAGCAAGTAAGAAAATAGAGAGTAATTAAAGTAAATAGAGAGAAATTTTTTTGTTTTTTTAAGACAGTAAAAAGATAAACAAAGAAAATAGAGAGAAAAAGATAGAGATTGAGAGATAAAGAAAGAGACATAACGATAGATAGATAAATAGATAGATAGATAGATAGATAGATAGATAGATAGATAGATAGATAGATAGATAGATAGATAGATAGATAGATAGATAGATAGATAGGTCAATGTGTCACTTCCACATTTACTTTCTACCTTCTTCCCTTATGAATGTGTAATTCTTGGAAATATAAACAGCTGGACTGATATAGAATGTACAGAAGCAGCTTTTACAGGTTTTGCCACACAGCACAGATAAGAACATTCAGTTATGCATAATAACAAACAATAAACCCAAATCTGAATCCTTTAACCCCACTCTGACTGGCACAACTTCACTCAACTGCCTTCAACAAGTGCTTCTAAAGCTTCTCCCTCCACATAAAGGTCTGTCGAGAGCTGATAGTGTGGAACACTTTCAACACAGCCCATCTGTTGTCAGCATGTTCTATTATTTATTGCTACATCCCTCGTTTTTCATCAGTGAACGTAAATATGTGGCAAAGCGCTCATGTTTCCTGAGGGGGCCATGCATGATAAGTGGTGTATTAAGTCCTCTTTGCCTTTTAATTTAAGCTCAACACATCTGGCCTGCCGGCTTGATTTGCTATGTATCACCAGTAAACAAAAGCAGTATTTGCGTGTCCCATTTGTCTTTGGTGTTGGTTCAAGTTGAAAATGTGAAGATGGGAAAAGGTCCAGTGCTGGTGGTACCACTTGTGTATATAACATGCACATTTAACATGTGGTCATAGTTATTGACTAACTTTAATGCCTTAAACACTGCAAATCAAATGGAAATTTCACAGAATGTGGGGTATATGTCATGGTATCTGACAACCCAACCAAAGGCACTTGTCACTGTCCAGCAGTGTTTTTATGGGTGGGCACTGGGGATCAAGGTCTGAATGTTGCATCACCAACTAGTGTTGTAGTATTTGAGTTTATAATAGTGGTCTTGTCTCTGTCTCAGGGTGAGCTGGACCCAAATTGTTGTCGAGACATGAGGTAGTAATTGTTCTGTCATTACTGAATATCAACAATTCATTCAAACAGAATAAAGTGTGAAGTACAGTTTGCACAATAATTTAATAATAATAATAATAATAATAATAATAATAATAATAATAATAATAATAATATAAATAATAATATACATTATTATTATTATATTAATCAATGTATATTTTTATTGAATGATAACGAATTACAGAGTATTTTTATTGACTCAGATTTGAGTAGTAAAAGTCTTGGTTTTGATTCAGACTCAATATGTCTCAATCATTGTCTAGATGTGTCCCAGTCTTTTTTTTGACTCGGTGTATCCTGGTCTTGACTCTGACTCACTGTGACCTGGTCTTGGATTCCCTGTGTCCTGGTCATGGTCTTGACTTGGACTCAATGTGTCTTGGTCTTGGTCTTAACTCTGAGTCATTGTGACTTGTTCTTTGTCTTGACTCAATATGTCCTAGTCTTAGTTTTGACTCAGTGTATCCTGGTCTTGACTCTGACTCACTGTGTCCTGGTCGTGGTCTTGATTCGGACTCAATGTGTCCTGGTCTTGGCCTTGACTTGGACTCAATCCTGGTCCTGGTCTTGACTTGGACTCAATGTGTCCTGGTCTTGGTCTTAACTCTGAGTCATTGTGACTTGTTCTTTGTGTTGACTCAATGTGGCCTGGTCTGAGTCTTGATTTGGACTTAATGTGTCCTGGCCTTGGTCTTGACTCGGACTTGGCTCTAACTGTCTTGACTGCAACACTAACACCAACTCACAAATGACTGTACATTTGTGAAGCGCACAATCTCCACAGTCTAATGTTGGCAGGAATGATAAACACAATCCAAAAGAATCACCAGCTATGACAAACTGATCTTTTTTGAAATAGATCTAAACTTACACAACGTGAGAATATGACTCACATGTTACAGAGAGTGCCAACATACTAATTCTTCAAGATCTGTTGTTGGTTGAAGAAAAAGTGAGAACAGTGTGGAGAACAAATATAAATCTGTGTGGTCGTGTCCTCTGAAGTTCTGTGGAGAATTTCTCATCATACATTTGTGTCTTCATATTGTTCTTTTGATTATATAAGTAGTCATCAGCCTCGTTCCTGCTCTAATTCAAACTCAGACAGAAAGCACTGCAGGCCTCATTTGCTTTGCAATTTTAAAGGTAAATGATATTTTAATGACTTAATTAAGTTGAGTAACAAGAACAATGTAATTCCAAATTCAGTCAATGACTAATCACGGTCTGCTCGAATGACTGCATGGAAGAAGAAAAGTGTTTTCCTGTTTTGTCTCCCATAAAATTTACATTCACAGGTAGTTATTGCACTGTGCATCATAAATCGATCAGATTATACGTTACTGAGTAGCCACGTGTTAGACTGAGGTATTCTTTAATAGTGCTTTATGGTTCTTTTTTATCTTCAGCATCCTGCAAAACATTTAATTCATGCATTACTTCTCCAGATATAATCAATCTGTCAAGATGAATCTGAATTGTGACAATACTTTGGTCCATTTTTATAGATAACTGTATGTCTCACAGTGTCATAAACCAAACAACACAACAACAAAATGTTGCATTTCTAGTGAACTCTACTGGATGTTTTAGCCAAACATACTTCTACCAACAGGTAGACATGGCACTATGAAGTAGAGGATAAAGGATTTGAATTTGCAAAATACCTCATGGACCTCATCCCATCTGTGAAACACGGTGGTGGAAGTATCATGACCAGGATGGCATGCCATTGTTTATAGAACAAATTAATTCAAAATTATATCTGCAAATCTAAATGAAAATGTCAGGATATCTGTCTGTGAGCTGAATCTCAAGAGAATTTGGGTCATGCAGCCGGACTATGACCCTAAACACACAAGTCATTTTTACCAAAGAATGGTTAAAGAACAATAGTTCATATTTTGGAATGGCCAAGTCAAAGGCCTGCACTTAATCTGATAGAAATGTTGTGGAAGGACCTGATGTAAGTGGTTTATGGATTCCTCCAAGCTGATGTACAAGACTAATTGTAATTGTAGAACTACACAATGCACCTGTATGGTCAGTGGAGCTAAAATGAACAATGAGGTGATTTTAATGAAATGGATGACTCTGTATATAAAGTTGTGCATACAAAATGAAGTGATATCTGGTACAGTTATGTTCTCTAAGGACATGAAGACATATCATTTAGGGTTCCAATGGAAAGGTACTGACCCTGTGACTGTCCGGGACCTTTCTCTGGAGAGTGTATATACAACATATATCAAATGTGCATCTATTTTGTCCATTTTTTGGCCCAAAGCAGAGCTGTTTAAAATGCAGATCATAAAGAGAGAATGTGATCTTATGTATTATCACCATTCCTCTGTTCCATGTCCATGGTTTTAATGCAAACCCCCCTTTGGTGAGTGGCTGGGGGGGAAAAAATGTTCCAGTCAACAATGAACTTTGAAGTCTGCTATGCTGTCGGAATGTGCAACGAAAATAGCATGAAAGTCAACAGATGTACAGTAAATGGCAATTTCATGCCAACCTATGACCACAATAAAAAAATAAAAGCTCCCGGTCGCATGACATCAAAACTCCATCAGACAGATTCATAGTCCTTGCATGAGGGCTTCCTCTCAAGGAGAAAAAAAATGTTCCAGCATGTTGCTGTTGAGTTTCAAATGGATGACGTGATTTGGAATTAAATTGGCCACATTAATGTTACTCTTGTTATTGTTATCATAATTTCCATTAGAAAGCTGAATATTGGCCCATAATGCAGTTTTATGCATGTCCATAGGAAAGATGTCCTTAACATCTCAGTAGTTTCTCCTAGGCATGAATGAGACCTGATGGAAACGCAAATGAGACTCTTGATGTTCAGAGGTGTCTCCTGAGATAAAGATCTCAGTATTTTCATGTCTCTTCCTGACTTTTTATTAGAGATCTCTATAAAGACTCACATTTGCTCAGATTTGCTCACATCATGGTTGCAATGAGAAATCTCAAACTTCTACACAACAGAGGTCAACAATGCAAGCCTGGCTTGGCATTAAATAATGGAGGGTCAAGCTCTTTTGACAAAACAGAGTTCAGTTCCCTTTCCAGCATGGCACCTCAACAATGCCAGTGTATGGATTAACTAAAAACCCTTGTGATTACTCAATATGGACTCAATCATTTCTCATCTAGGAGTAAGTCTTTGAGTTTTGATGCTGAGAAAAATTCAGAATTGAGACTCTCTTGAGAAACTTGAGGTAATGAAATTCCCTGATTATTCAATCCAGCATGGCATGCTTAGAAGTAAAGGGTTTAAATAACTAACTAAAATACCCATGATTATTAAAAACAGTGAGCTCAATCTGTACTCAATCATTTCTCATTCAGGATGCTGAGATTATTGAAATATTTATCTAGACCAGAAGTATCTCATGTCTCATTTTTGCCTCATGCTATTTCTCTTTGAAGAATTTCAGATGAATCGCCAAGAAATCCCCTGAGCCATTAAAGAGCAATATTTGAGAAATAAGAGGCCAACAATGCAACACTGTTTATGAATTAAAAGTCAAGCTCTTGAGAAACTTGAGATAATGGAGCTCCCTGACTACAGTGGAGCCCCATGAATGCCAGTTCAGCGATTGACTGACTAACTAACTAACAAATCCTATGATTACTCAAAACACTAATCTCAATATCAACTCATTTATCATCCAGGATGCTGAGCCTATTAAAATGTTTATCTGGACCAAAATCATGACTTGTTTACTTTTTGTCTCATGCCATTTCCCCTAAAGAATTTCAAAGAATATTTAATAAATCCCCTGAGCCAACAAACAGCAACATTTGAGCAAGAAAATGTCCCTCTAGATATTAGCCAAAGAATGTCCAGTTGAGGAAACTGCAGAAGGAGGACAGAAGGAACTCATTTACGCTAATTAAGAGTCATTGAGTTAGTAGTTTTTTAACTACTTGACTTTAATGATGTGGTATTTGTTCAGTGTTTAGTTACCCCGCCTACAGTATGGCTGCTCTAATGACTCTGGAAACACAGATGCCATTTTCACGACAGACCTCCTGTGCTCATACAGTACACCTTGTGTTTCAGCGCTAAAAATTTTCAACTCCACTCTCAATCTAAATAACTGCACAGTCTCTCCAACTCCGGAGGTCCAAACTTAAGAAGCCATTTATGGCTATAATAGGTGTTCAAACATAAACATTTCTTTATCCCATTAGACTTGTCAGCTTTGCTCATTTCCGACATCGTTCCTGCTGTATTAAGGCATTAACTCAATGGCTGTGAGCTGTCATTGAGCAGTGTGGAGAAAGCAGAAATGTCTGTGATGAATAGGCTGACTGTGATGATTTTAATGGATGGTGGAGCTTATGTAACTCCAATAGAAGAATGAGGTGAAAAGGAGGTTATGGCACTCTGTTATGCTACAGCTCCATACAGAACAGGCACTTTTTTAAAATTTCACATGTGAATAATCACTTAGTTATTAGACTAGGGACTGTCCATATGATAAATGTGTCCAGGTGCAGCACCTGTAGTTACAGGCTGATTGAGCTCAGTTAGGTGTTTACTGTAACTCACACAAATTGAAAAATGAGTGCAGAAGACACAGCAGAGCTTCTTTAAACAGCTCAATGTCACTGCTGGGCTGAGAAAAGTCCACCAACCAGCCAACAGCATCACCAGTGAAGGACAAAAGACTCACTGTCTTTACATCTACAAAGTGATCCAACAAGGTGGGAGTGGACACAGTGTCAAAGTGGAGTGGACACATCTCAAATCATACCAGAACCACACACAGTAACACACCACCACCACATCAGTGTCACAGTTCTGAGAATGATCCACAATGAGCTATCTATCTATCTATCTATCTATCTATCTATCTATCTATCTATCTATCTATCTATCTATCTATCTATCATTGACGATCTCTCACTTCCTCTTTTTCTGTTTCTCTTTCTTTCTTTCTTTCTTTGTCTGTCATTTATCGTGAAGTGACACATTTCAATCCTTTTGTTTTATTGTTGATCAGTTTGGCTTAGAGCTCAGAAATCCACAATCTCAACTTATTAGAACATTTGATTTCACGTTTGAGTAAATTATTATTCAGACAGTATGAACATTAACATTAAAATGCATATGTATGTAACTGTTATATACATGTAGGGTATTTTTTTTGGCAATTTTTATCCCCTTCCTCAATGTAGTAGTAGCCAATTAGCCAATACCCTCTGTTAGGACTCTCCCCATCACTTTGCAATGTCCCTGACTCTTGTAGGGTGAAGACAAGCACAAGCCTCCTCCACTGCGTGTGATGCGGCCACTGCTTCTTTTCTAACTACCGCTGATACACCGTCACTGAAGAGCCTAACGCGCTCGGAGGAAAGCGCAGGGTTCCCAGCTCTGAATGGACCAATTAGTAGACGCCTGAGCCAGCGGACACTGCAATGTGTAAGTGATAGGGAGAGTGAGAGAGAGCACCATCTACCCACCCAGAGCGAGAACTGCCAATTGTTGCTCTCTTGGGCCCCGACTGTTGATGGCAAACAGCATGACCAGGATTGAAACTCACGATCCTCGGGTCATAGTGTCAGCGTCTTAGCCTGCTGAGCCACTCAGGGTACCTCTTATGTCCAGGGTGGTTTAACGAAAGGTTCACATGTGTAAAGAAAGAGGTTTGACTATATTTTACATTTTGCAGATGAAGACTAAACATTAAAGTGTTATTCTAGACAGTTTATTAGGAACGAAGTGAAGTTAGACAGACATGTCTCAGACGGCAGGTCATTATTGATGTGCACAAATGAAGAAAATGAAGAAAAGGAAGTAAATGAAACAATGCATTCTTAAAACAAAGTATTCATACCCAGGCTATTCACCTGGGGTTAAATGATCTCTTGCATGCTTATGCTTGGCTCTGGCGTACAACATGATGCAACTGTGGAGAAACCACACAGGCTCGACATATCACGCTCCAATGAGTTGGCCAAACTCAAAAAAACAACAAAGACGCAGAAACTCAAACGCAAGAAAGATGAGTGGGCCAGTACTCGAGGTGCTTATGTGTGCGGCTGGCACTGTGAAAGCACAGCAAGAAATAGTGCGTACCTTGGGAGATATAATGCTCCTGAGCTTGGGCCTAGCTCGATGGAGCTCATTGTTCATAACTCTTTCAGACCTAAATCTGAAAGTGACCGTCTACACATACAGTTTATTCTTCACTGTAACTGCCTGATACATTACACTGTACGTGACATCGTCTGATTCAGCACAAACTTCACTTCTGGGTTTGATACGCTATTCATCCACTGAGAGAGAGAGAGAGAGAGAGAGAGCAGTACAGACAGACAGACAGAGGGCCGGAAAGAGATAGACTGATACAGATAAAGAGAGAGAGAGAGCAACAAAGAGAGAGAAAGATGGAGAGAGCAACAGAGAGAGCGAGAGAGACAAATGCAAAATGACACGAGAAATTTTCACCATTACACATTTCAATGCTAAAACCGGCAGCCGTGGCCTAGTGGTTAAGTATCTGGTCTGGTGACCTGAAGGTTGCCAGTTCGATCCCCGGGCAGGTCAAGACTGAAGTGCCCTTGAACAAGGCACCTAACCCCAAATTTTATGTCGCTTTGGATAAAAGCGTCTGCTAAATGACTCAAATGTAAATGTAAAACCGAAACAGAAAAATGAAATGAAAAAATTCTTGGAGAGGGTAACACTGCCCCTCTCGCTGCTAAATATGTAAATACATGTCACAGCCTGAGAGACAGTGGGTAATCCCCCCCCACTCCACCCCCTCCAACAAAGACAACTTATTTTCTATTCCAATTCAAAACATGTTAAAATGTTATTATTGTCTTTAAACATATTTATTGGTATATATCCTGTCTTATTATTCTATTTTTGTATATGTATATTTTTCCCCTTTCTTTTGTAACTTTTCTTTTATTTTTAACTTAATTTTACTTTATTATTATTATAAATGTCTTCGTTGTAATTGCTTTTGCAATACTGTATGTCACTCAGTCATGCCAATAAAGCTATTTTTGATTTTTGATTTATTTATTTTATTTTATTATTTTATTTTGGGGGGGGGGGAGCAACAGAGAAAGAGATAAAGAAAGTGAGAGATATAGACCAGTATAGATAGATAGATAGATAGATAGATAGATAGATAGATAGATAGATAGATAGATAGATAGATAGATAGATAGATAGATAGATAGATAGATAGATAGTGCAGCATGAAATAAAGGATTTCTTAAAAATCTAAAAGCGCCTCCATTTTTAGTGCTCAGCAGTAAACTGTAAACATTACAAATCACAAGTTTCTGTTTTACAAAAGGTGTGTTGATTAAATGTTGTTGTGTGTACAGATTGAGACCATTTAAGACGGAGAATGTTGAGAGTTATTCAAGATTAAAAACAACGAATGTGATTCTACCAGCCAGCATTTGTGAAAAGGTTCCCTCCCACTGATGACTCAATTATCAGTGATGTTTTTGTGGGCTGTGGAAGGAGAACAGTAGCAGGTCTCTACAGTGTTGTTCCACATAGATCAGTGAAAAAACCTCAAAAACGCCTGTCATATGAACTCTTATTGCCCTTTCACCATTTCTCTTTTCCTCTCCACCAAATCCGTTTGTATGTAGGCCTAATTTCAGCATGTTCAGCTGTAGCTCGGCTGCTTCAGTAGATCCAGGCCCCATAGTCGGGAAGAAAAAACGGGAGTTACCGCTCTCATCCTCTCTTTTTCTCCCCTTTTTCTCACCCCACAGCCTGAGCTGGCAGAGAGGCTTAATCATATCCCAGAGGCCCAGATGAAACGCTCTCTCCACACTGTCTGTTTACTGAGGAGACTGTTTGAAGTTGAGCTCAAGATGTCTTCATTTCAGCACCAGAGGAACGCTCCAAAGCTGGAGAATTGTAATTCAGATGGGGGGATGGGGGAGGGGGGTACATGGAGATGTAGGGAGAAGGAAAAAAGAGGAAGGGGGAAAAAAATCAACCAGTGTTTTCGAGACACGTGCTATAAATATCACACGATGGAAGAGCATCGCTGCCAGGAAGCCTGTACGTTTCTCGCTGATATCTCTATTTGTGTGCGGAAATGTTTTCTTCATTAATTCATCACACAGCTCCACTTTTCCTGAGGGCTTATGTTGAAAAAGTATGTCACATTTAGACAATGCGAGACTACACCAATCACGGCACTCAGCTCCACTGACCGTACAGGTGCACTTAATAGTTCTACAATTACAGACTGTAGTCCATCTGCTTCTCTGTAGACTTTCTTCTTCCTGTTCTTCAATGACCAGGACCTTCACAGAGCAGGTGCATCATTCTCAGCACTGTGACACTGATGAGGTGGTGCTGTGTTAGTGTGTGTTGACTGACTATGTTACCTCGCTGTCCACATTTACCTTGTTGGTCCACCTTGTAGATGTAAAATCAGAGCAGCTCAGCACAGTTTGTGTTGGTCCTCTAGTCCTGACACTGTTGACTTTTTGGTCACTATTTCACTCCAGTTGTGACACCGAGGTGTTCAAAAGCACCAGCTTTGCTGTGTCTGATCCACTCCACCATCACGTCACTGTCGCAGTCTTGTGAATGATACTTCAAAAATAATACCTGCTCTGACCATTCATACTGATCCACCAGTATGAGCACAGCACACACTTACGCACCACCACCACATCAGTGTCACTGCAGTGCTGAAAAGTCAAACAATACCTCCTCTGTGATGGTACATCCAGAACAGGATAAAAGGGGGCTACCAAAGTGAACAGAGAAACAAATGGAGTCTGTAAGTCTGTAATTGTGGAACTATAAAGTGCACCAAAGTGGAGCTGAGTGTATATACAAGGAGGTGGTTTTAATGTTATGGCTGACTGGCTGTGTATGTAAATTATATTCAGAACATCTCAATAAAGCAACTGGCCTAATTTTTTATTTTCTCTATATGGAGCCTGTACATGTTCTGTTGAACCTAACTTATGTCTAATCAACTTTTCGTACACATAATGAGTTTTCTGCATTTCCTACATACAACAGCCAAAATGTATGGCCTTCTACCACATGATTTGAAGCCCCTATTCTAAGCCTTCAAGATAAACTTACCACAAAAAGTTGCAATAGAAGAATCATTTTGGGTGCCATTACGATTTTTAAAGGTGTGAATGTAAAGATGTTTCCTGAAGTTTAAAAGATCTACACAGGAACCCAGCTAACAGAGAATGTTATAAGAACATTCAGCAACATTTTTAAAAGGTTCTAGGAACATTCACCAAAAATGAAAGCAGAAGCGGAAGTTCTTCGATAAAATATTAATGCTTCAGTGCTCATCAGTGTTTACCTAAGCCAGTACTATGTCATCCATTCGTTTGGCTTCCTGGCCAATCATGAGCTACTACTCAACTTTAACAGGAAGCAGTTCACCTCCGCAGGCACTTACGTGTCTTCTTCATCCTCCTTCCTCCCCACTACCACTAGACTGGCCCCGGTTCTGTTGCCCTGGAGGAGGCTCTGTCTCTGCGGCCATTCTGTCCGGCTGTGTCTGCTCTGGACCGAATGCTGCAGACCTGGGCTACACCAAAGAAATAATGATCCAGTCTGAAAACGTGTGATGTAATAATTATTTGCATTACAATGCTTCTGGAACATTTCTCACAGAATGTTCCCATGATCTCTAATAAATAAGCTGTTTCTTTATGATCTATTGTTCTATTTCTAAATGTTTTTGAATTTAGTTTGTGTGTGTGGTCACTGTGGGTGAGCTCCTCATAATGTTGCAGCAATGTTACTGTAACGTTAAAACCATTACATAAAAACATTCTAGAAAACTTCACAGACTGAACCAAATTTGTAACATGTGTAACTTATACCAAAAAGTGTAAGATGGGAAGAGCCTGATCTTGATGGAGAACCTTCAGAACCTTTAAAATGTATACATCTCATTTACAGATCATGTTTTTAGAGGAACCAGCCTTTTCAAAGGTTCTTTAACCCATTTAACATTCTGCTCAACCATTCAGTAGAGAACATTTGAGTCACTATATCTTATTGAAGAAGGTGTTGAACTTAACACAACCTGATTGTGCCATCTCTACCAATTGGTAGAGGTATGTTAGGCTGAAAAACATCCTCTAGAGGTCAGAAATGCAACAATTTCTTGTCTGTATGCAAACTATCAGCTTCGTAGCCAAACCACAAGTAATAAACTGGATCAAATACTGAGAAACCATTAGTGCTGTTGTACCACCTCACAAATGAGTGTGGAGTTTAAAAAGTGAACAACATTAGCATCTTATTGTACAGTTTTTGTATTTGTAGTTTATGTTCTGATTTGGCCTTAAAGTACCATTTCATTGTATGTTTAAACTTTACATTAAAAAATAACAGTGTAGGCTTCAAAAAAAATAATAATTCAGTTTCTTGTTGAGGATGTTAAAGGGTTAAGAAATCAAGTGGTATTTTTATGGCATTGATCAAAGAATTCATTGCAGAGTGTATCTACATTGGAGCTGGTAGGAAAAGTTACATACACAGCATTAATCGGTCTATCCAACCGTCCCAAAGGAAGCCTTGTGCAATTAAAGCTTTATTCAGTCGTTTGTAATTTCTATGATCATTTCACTGTTGTGGCATGTTCATAGGCTTTAATTGAAAATTTCTTAGCCTAGTTCTTCAGCATAGGGGGGATGGATTTTGGTGTTTACTAAAAAATGTAAGATTTGCAAAGAACTTTGCATTATTTCTCTGCAGTTGCATCATGTAGTATGCAGGAGCTGAGTATAAGCATGCATATTTTGAACAAAAACTTTTACTGTAGGGTTCATATATGTGCTATATATATATATATATATATATATACTATTCATGAGGCTACATGACACCTACATAACACATTCATAACCACTGTCATATATGGAGATAGTCTCAAAACACCTGACAAATGTCCACCAATCCACCAATTACACATACATCACAAATACATTTCACTACTCACTAATAAACAAACTTCATTCTGTCTCAGAGTTTACATTTAATACCAATACTCTTACATTTATGAACACTTGTTTTTGGTTTTCATATATACATCATTATTTAGATGTGAAACTAAATGCATTTGTTTAAAATATACTTGCATACATTTGTTAAACTGAAGTCTCAAAATTTAAATTTATTTATAAAGTGGTGCATCTGCAGGGCAGCATTGTGGTTTGGTGGTTAACACGTTCACCTCTCAGCGCTGAGGTCTGTTTGAATTCCCATCTGAGTGGAGTTTCCATGTTCTCCCCGTGTCTGCGTGGGTTTCCTCCGGGGACTCCGGTTTCCTCCCACAGTCCAAAAACATGGAGGTAATGTGGATTGGGTACTCTAAACTGTCCATACGTCTGTGTGTGTGTATGTATATGTACTGTATGTGCACCAATCAATGGATTGGTGCCCTGTCCTGGGCTTAGTTGATAGTGTAATGCCCTGCCATGCGCCCAGTGTGGGGTAGTGGACTAACTGCGACCCTGATAAGGATTAAGTAGGCAGGATAATGGATGGTGCATTTGTGGATCAAGTCCCTCTAATTTTCTGTAATGTATTTTAGTTCATTTCAACTTGTGTTTTCTGGATTTTGAGACTTTCCTTTCACATTTCTGCACCTAATCCATACATATTTCAAAATGTAGCTAGCTAGGTAGCTGTTAATTAGAAACATGCTATATATATATATGGATTTGTTTGGTTAACATGCTCATGGTCTTAACTCACAACAATCAAATTTACGTGATAAATCATTAAAATGTGCATGACAATAGCCAGTTCAGTTTATTTACCCATCCCAATTGCTGGTCCACTAGGATGAAATTCAGTCCAGCTACGCACTGCTACATTATCTTGTCTTGCACCATTCGACCAAAATAACAGTGCCGTCTAGCAGCAGCTTGTTCGCTTGCTTGCTACATTTGTTGACGGGCTACTGCATTTGATTTGTGTGTGGATCATGTATTTGTGATGTATGTGTAATTGGTGGACTATCATATTTGTCAGGAGTTTTGAGACTAATCTCTTTCCATAATCATAAACCTACCTATAAAGGTTTATTCCAGTTGGTCATCTTTATGACTGAAAACATTCACTGTAATAAGCCATTACATAAATACCCAAGTCATATGAAAACTGAAACCCTCTTCTATCTATTTGAGTTGTTAATTTCTGCCTATTTTGAGCTGCTAATTAAAGATTTTTCTTTCAAATAAACCATGTGCCTTTTTGAAATAAGATGACAAATGAAAAAAATGTGAACACCAGTTGATGTCATTGATAAAAGTAACCTCTGACTGATAACACATACTGAAATAAGCCATTATACAATGATGAGTTAGAAATGATGCACACTCTGGCTGTAGAATTGATTTTAATACATTTTCAGAAAAGATAAAAACATAAATTTTCTCATTTTCAATGCACTTTGTCCATCTATCAACAAGTTTCATATTCCCTCATAAAAGCATGTTTTTGACTGAGCTGTGAGCCACTAATGCACCATAGTCTTCATCTCTTCAGGCATGAATTCTTTTTCTCTAATGGCTTTTTTCAGGGGACCACACAGGTGATATGATGATGAATATAGGGAGGCTTTAACAACTCAAAACCAAGCTTTTGGAGAATGTCAGCAGTATGGAGAACAGTCTGCGGATGTGCATTGTCAACACCCTTAGATAGCAGTCCTCTGCAATTTGTTTCAGTGTTATGAACTGATGTAACATGATTAAACCTGCACAGCAATTCTACCAGAAAAACACGTATTTATTCATGACAGGAATTTATTTACACATTTGCACTAAATATTTGGTGTGATAGTCTTTGGTGTGGCGTAGACCTCTTTGGTAATCCAAGACATGCAATAAAATGGATGTGGCATATCCTGTGAGTGAAACACATGGGGCGGAGCCTAACCCTGGACAACCAGACAGGACCCCACTGGTGGTGGAAGGAGGGGAAACTTTGATCATCAGTCTATTATAAAATAATACCAACAATGTTTGTTTGCTTTTTAAGAACCAACAGTTTTTTTACAATTTAAACATACAGTGAGATGGCACTTTATGGTAAAATCAGAATATAAACTACGAAAATAAAAACTGTGCAATAAAATCACTTTTTAAACACCACCATCATCTGTATGGTGGTGCAACAACATGAATGGTTTCTTATCATGTGATCCAGTTTAATATAGCTAAAAAACTGCTGGTTTTAATTCAGACAAGAAAATGTTGCCTTTCTGGATGTTTTTTTCAGCCTAACATACCTCTACTGATTGGTAGAGGTGGCACAATCACATTGGTTTAGTATAACACCTTCTTCAAGAAGATATAGTGACTTAAATGTGCTCTACCAAATGGTTGAGCAGAATGTTAAATAGCAAATAGCAAAGTGTTACTCGATGTTTCAGACTTGGGATTAAATTATAAACTCCATTTGGGTGAAATTTGTAGACAGAAGAGCACTTTCTACATGCTCCCATCACTGTGAAGAATAACACAATAGAGCGCACCAATATTGGCCTTCTGTTCTTCAGCTGAGCAACTGCTTATCAGGCCACGTAAGACGAGCATTGATTCCCATTACTCTGTCCTGTTATTGCTGGGTCCGACTGCAGAGTTTATTGCCTAGCACTTAAATCAGTACTTACAGGGTTGAATTAGAGCCTATTAAGGACTGGGTCACTCCAGGGCAGCACGCTGTGGTCATTGCTCGAGAGGATGTCTTCACATTGTCAAGTGGTTTTCAACAGCTCTGAGAAGCAGACGTCTGTCTGTTATGTAGATATACAGCAGCTTATCTCAGAGGGGAATTTGAGGGTCCATCCCTCCATTTTGTTCCATATAAATCTGAGACATTTACTAGACACCAGGATGACATTGTACTTCCCATGTTGTATCTGTTTGCAATCAAACACAGGCGAAGTGAGAGGGCTCACGTTGGCAAGTTCTCTAAAAGCAGGTCTTTGATCTCTTAACAAAATACACGTTTTAACAAGCACATCACAGTCTTTACTGGGACGCCCTTCATCTCATATTGTGACTGCCAGATGGAGCTTAGTAAAATAATGCATAAAGCAGAGTCCATCACACTGGATTGTATTGGGACACCTGCTTATTCACTGTTTCTTTGGAAAACACTTCAAAAAGAGTAAATCCTGCTTTTGTCCAGGTAAGACTTTTGAATAGATTCTGGAGCATTGCTGTGAGGATTTGGTTGTAGCCACGAGAGCATTGGTGAGGATGTTGGATGATCACCACCCAACTTTTGGGATAAGTATTGGATGAAGTAGAGTACCAGTAGTTTCACTGCTCCACAGCTCAATGGTATACTCCTCTAGCCCAGGCCTGGCATTAGTCATGGTGCCAATAAGTTCATGCTTAGAGTCCTGTTCTATTGGTAGTACTTCTCCAAATGTTTTCTCCATTTAGATGTGGAGTCCAACACTTTTTGGATGAGTTGGAGGATGGTGGTGGTCAATAATGCTCTTATGGGTGCAGCAATGCTCCAAAATCTAATAGTAAACCTGGACATCAATGGGGTTAATTTTGGAAGAGACAACGAATATGAATGCATCCCAATACTTTTTGTCCATATAGTTAATAAAGTGAGTTCACAGAGTGGAGTATGAGAGAGGCAAACTCTGTACTGTAGGTTACTGCAGATGGGTCTTGAGTGCGCTAGCTCTGGTTAGAGCAGAGAGGAGAGACAGGGGTCACGGCCATGTCTGCCCCGGGCCTCTCTGGCAGCCGCGATCAGAGTCCTGCCAGACACACTGACAGTGCAGAAAAGCCTCTGATTAAAGATGCTCGGAGAGAAGGAGAGGAAGGGAAAGAAGAAGAGGGGTTAGAATGCCGAGAGAAGGAATGAAAGAGCCAGTCAAACTGTCAGCCGAGTCGTAAAATAGCTAGCACTTTGCCGAAGGACACTGCTCAACTTCATCTGACAGCCCTCTCCTTTTCTTTTTCTCGCTGTTTTTTTTGTCTTTCGCTAATCATCGCCAAGTCTTGCTGTTTTAGCTGTTCATGTTGACTGTTTTATTGCTATACTGATCTATAGCTACACTGTGTCCAAATGTTTGTGGACACCCCTTCTAATGAATGCATTCAGCTGCTTGTCTAGTCCCTGAAGAGAAGTACTACCAATAGAATAGGACTATACATGAACCTATTGGCACAATGTCTAATGCTAGGCATGGGCTAGAGGGCACAGCATTGAGCTCTGGTCCATTCAGTACTTTTGGGATGAGTTGAGGGGATGAGGTGGAGTGGTGATGATACAACATCTTGGTCTTACTAAGACTTTTGTGGTTGAATGCATTTAAATCATGACTGCAGTGCTCCAAGCATATAGTAGAAAGCCTTCAATGGACAGTAGAGTCCAACAAAAGCAGAATAAACTCTTTAATACTATTGTATTTGTGTGTCCCAATACTTTTTGTCCCAAACAAGCATTTCCATAGCATAGCAGCTTGATTCATCAAATAAATAGTGGCACATTCCTCCCAGTTTATATCATAGTTTGAGCTCAGACAAGTGAAATATTGGTTCGATAACTGGCCTTTCAATAGGACCTCTAAAATTTTATAATTTTGTGAGATTGCATTCCTTCGCTGACCCAAATGCATGCTTTATATTGTTTTCTTATGATCTGAGGCTGTTGAATCAGATCCAGATCTCTCTCTCTCTCTCTCTCTTTGTGTTCTCCATGAGGCATGAAAACACACCACAGAGAGTATTACCATGATGAAATGTCTGCATAAATCTACAACACATGACCTTCTCTAAAGGATCCCCTGATACCCAGAGTAGCTCATTTGGTACCAATATTTTAGATATCAACTAATAATTACGTTGTGAGAATACATACTGTTGTATGTGTTGTCCCAATAACTGTTTATTATGTTGGAGGTCACAACAATCATTCCTAACATTAAAACCACCTCCTTTTATCTACACTCATTCTCCATTTTAGCTCCACTGACCATAGAGTTGCACTTTGTACAGACTGTAATCTGTTTCTCTGTATACTTTATTAGCCTCCTTCACCTGTTTTTCAATGATCAGGACCCCCACAGAGCGGGTATTATTTGGGTGGTGGTTCATTCTCAGAACTGCAGTGACACTGATGTGATGGTGATGTGTTAGTCATGCTGGCATGAGTAGATCACAGTAGACCTGCTGGAGTGTTTAAACATTGTGTCCACACACTGAGACACCCACCTTGTAGATGCAAAGTCAGAGACAGTAAAAGCCAAAATCATATTAAATGGGCTTAAAAACATCCACTTTCCATCACAAGCAAACCCCCTGAAGTCTGAAGGGTTTTCAGACACTGATGTAGTCTGACATGCTTTGACTTTTTTTTGTTAATCAATCAGTCAAAATAAAAATTTATTAATATAGCGCTTTTTACAATGGACGTTGTCACAAAGCAGCTTTACATAATTGACATAAGACAATTTGAATCTAAAAGCAAAACATAAAAAACCCAATGCAAGTAAGCCAAAAGCACAGCGGCAAGGAAAAACTCCCTCGAGGCTGGAGGAAGAAACCTTGGGAGGAACCAAGACTCACAAAGGGGATCCATCCTCCTCTGATCAAACTTTAATTTTACAAATTACCCATCTAAAATATTTTTCCCCAAAGTGTTACACAGACTTTTGTTCAGCACAAACTCAGTAACAACAGTGTCAGAACAGTAAGCGTGTCATAAATCTATATTTTGATTAAATCTGCACTAAACTTAGACTTTCCAAAATCCTATTTTCAGATGTGCTGATTTATTGTGAAAAAAAACACTCTAAACATTTCTAGCCAAGACTTTTGAGCTCAGAACTGAATAAACAGAGGTGGTGGCTACACATTCGGCATTACAGTGTTTTGAAATTGTATGTGGTTTTATTTCTAAAGCTTAAAAATGTGGTCACACTGTCTTTTACTCAGTCAGTAACTTTACATTGAATATTAATGAGATGTAATTAATGAGGTGTGAACACTCAGGTGAGATTCATATTCCACACATTCCATGGCCGCTGGAATTCACCAATGTAATGTCTGGAATTATCATTTCATTATCATATGAATGACATTGTTTTCTGGAGGGAAAATATGTGCAGCAAGGACTACCTCTCACAGCTGTGTCTCTGCTTATTTAAGCTCCTCTCAGAAGAATTTATGAATATATTTCAATTCACGCTAATTGAAAATAGACCCTTTTCCAGGGGATTTCCCCAGGGGGTTTCCAGGGGATGCTTCGTTTTGTTTTTAGGATAAAATCTCACAGTTATATAAGTGTTTTTGCAGAATTTCATTAAAATGCCGCTGGCTGTAGAGTCGACTCCAGAGGGTTAGTCACATAAACAATAATGACAAATAAATTAACTATATCTGGTAGCATGTATATGGTAGTGTACAATCAGTATTGCTGGTGTTTCTCAGTAGATATACAGCTGCAGGGTGGCATGGTGGCTTGGTGGTTATCATGCTCGCCTCTCAGTGCTGAGGTCCCCATCTCAATGGAGCTTCAATCTTCTCCCCATGTCTTGCAAGGGCTTCCTCCCAGAGTCCAAAAACATGGAGGTCACTTGAATTGGGTACTCTGAATTGTCTGTGGTGGTCCTCAGCGATGTGTAATACCTTGGCTGGTGAAGAGGTAGGAACTCAACGAGACCCTGATCAGGATTAAGCAGAAGATGGATGTACAGGTAGCCAAACTATTTATTTGTTTATTTATTGTAGAATAATTTTCAGCTGAGCTTTTCAATAGCTTGCCTTGTCCAACACTGCTACTCCAGGTACACCACACAACAAAAGTAAGAAAGTAATGTCTTACCTGTATATGAATTTGTTAATCATGTTATCACGCCATACATCACTAACATTATGTGTTAACAACAATAAAATGTGTAATTGTTTACAGAGTTAGTGCTGCTTCCAAACTTTTACAAAGACTCACCTGTCAGTCTTAGGACAACAAAGTGAAGTAAGTGTAGGTGCAGTTTAGTTTGAAACATTGATTATTTCTTCTTTTGAAATGGTGTGTAAGCGGGATGAGCAGGCATACCTTAAAGATTGAGTTTGAGATCAAACGGTGAAGGCTAAGCGCCAGTTCAGCCTCTGTCTCAGTTACATTCACAAAATCCAGCTCTTTCAATGTGGAAACAGAAAGGTAAGGACAGAGCTGGAGCTGTGGTGTTACTTGTGGCTTCAATTTCACTTCGTTTACACAGACTGAGGTTGAATTCACCTTGAATAAATCCTTGAGATGGAAATGTAATTAAACCCCATGTTCTATAAGATCTGTAGAAGAGCTTCTTTCAACAAGAATCCACTGAAATGAATCTGTTTCACTCAACACATGAAGCTGTCTGACCAGGCTTTCCTTTCGCAGCATTCCCGCAAAGTATCAATGCTCAAAACCAAACATAGCAAATCCTCTCCAAGCCCAGAATATTACTCATATCAAAAAAGTGGACTTTTCAACATCCTCAAATATCTCCATCCAAATCTGACCGACTGGAAGTCATCCTGTCCGTGGGGATTTATTGACATTGCAGGTCTTTTGTTCTTTCTGCAGAATCTTTCAATATCTGCTCAAAGCCAGTGGAAAATGGTTCGGTTTGAGAGATGAGGCTACAGCGGACGAGGCGATTGATGGATGAGGAACGTTTCTGTGAAAGGAATATAAATGCTGCACTCTGATTCTTGCATCCCCCAGGGAGACATGGGACTTTCCTCTTCAAGACCAGAAGTACAGGAGATAGTCTTCAGGATAAGCATGCAGAAAGACTCTGTCGACCAGCCAGGAGAAACCACTGATAAGGTAGGATTGGCCTGAATGGATGCTCTGAGATTTAGAGTGTTTAGACTGTCCTCTGCATGATTTAAAGGGATTTGAGAAGTACAGATACACCTACTTCACTGTCAAGTCAAGTCAATGTCACAAAGTAGCTTTACAGAGAGCCAGTAATAATGTAAAAAACAAAACCCCTAGTGAGCGAGAGCATCAACTCTGCTGGAAGAATAAACTTTGGAAGGAACCAAACACATCCTCTTCTAGTCAACTACATATAAGTTATTGCTAGAAAGTCTACCTACCATCCCATCCACAGTTTTCCTGTACAAGGAAATGTATGTGTTGCTAATCCGCTAACAGTATTTGTTGCTCAGTATCTCTCTAGTTTCTAAACTATTTCCTTACATTTCACTATTCTGTTGCAACAATGTGGCATATCTCATGATGGTATCACAAACAAGAATGTTTAACATGGATATAGTAATATAATAGTTGATATATACTAGTTGAGGATGGTTACAAGTAGTTGCAGTTAAATGGGAAACACTAGCTAATTTATTTGTGAAAGTACAGTTTCAGGCACTAGTAGTAGTGCCGCACTACGTACAAGTTAAGCAAAAAATGTTTAGCCTCTTACATTATAATAAAGTTCACATGACTGTCAAAATCGTAAAATAGAGAAGAAATTCATGAAATTGTCAGATAGGTGTTAAATGTTGTGTATTGTATAGGGAGAGTGTTGCTTTAGGCTAATTATATCAGCTTCTGTAAGCTAAGTTGCTAGCTAATGCTAGCTATCTAATATTGTTTCATTCATTCTTCACAGCACACAAGGCATGTTAGTTATCGTAATTCAGTCTAGAACTTTAAATCTTGGTCTTTTCTTTTTAAACAGTCCTTTCCAAGCCAAAGTTCTGGATATGGATTGTCAGGGATTTATTTATTTATTTATTTATTTGCCCACAAGTGAATAGTTTGAGGATTTTTTAAAGTTTAGCTTTAAGTTGTTGTGTTCAGATGTATTTATATAATGATAGTAGTGAATGCAAGAATCTTACAAGTAATGGTGGTAGTTAATGATAATAATAATAGTAGTAATAGTGGCAGCGGCAATCAGAGTCCATTTTATATAAATAAAATAAAGATTCTGTAAAGCTGAAAAGGCTGGAAAACCTATTGGCCATGTATAGTTTAGTATTGGCTGGTATCTTAAACAGTATCTTACTGTAATTTGGCTGTATTTTTACAGTAATTATTTACAGTTTAGTCCGAAAAGGATGCTGTTGATAGTTTTAATAGAACCCAGTTGAGTAAGTCTCATCATAGTCAATTGCAGTTTATACATGGCTGTCAATTTAGCAGGAATAATATCCTTCATCTCACTCCAATAGCCTGTGTGATGTGACTTTCGGAGGTGGAATTCATTGCTGAATATTGGCGGTATTTCCTCAAGTGGCTGAGTGACACTTTGAGATTGAAACTCTCTCTCTTCTTCTTCTTCTTCTTCTTCACTTCTTCTCCTTCTGCGCTGTCTGTTCCTGTCTGGTCGTAATGATAACTCTCCCAGTCTCACCAGTGGAGTGGTGCAGGCCCCATGCTGAGCCAAACTCCATAATTTAACTCTGCCTACCTAATTATGCCACGACTCACCTGCATGGTGTGCACTGTAACCTGAGAGAGGGATAGCAACCTCTCTCTCTCTCTCTCTCTCAGTCAGTCAGGGTCAGCTGATGGGCTGTAAAAGCTGTGTTTAGCAGCGGTGCAGTGCCGAGGCTTGCTGGGCCGAGTGGGAGGTCCTGAGATGTGCTGCTCTGACAGAGATGGATGGTCCGGGTCTCCACAGTCTGCAAGGACAAAAGGGACACACAGCTAGGCAGGCAGGAGAAGAGAAGGAGAGGAAAGCGCCAGCATCCCTCCATCCTAATATCTCAGCTCTGTACAACTGCCATCATCATGCACAGCAAGGGGAACCAATAACTGATGAAGTGAGGAACTTTTTGAGACCTAGAGATGCTAATACACTTGGACAGCCCTTCTAATGAATGCTTTCAGCTACTTTAAGTTGACATAGATGTACACACAGCTTGTCTAGTCCCTGTAGAGAAGCTGCCAATAGAATAAGAATAAACATGAACCTATTGGCACCATGTCTAATGACAGGTGTGGGATAGAGGGCACAGCATTCCACTGTGGAGCAGTAAAGCTGTGATCTCTGCTCCATCCAGTACTTTTAGGATGAGTTGGTGGTGATCATCCAACATCCTGACCTCACTAACACTCTTGTCACTGAATGCAATCAAATCCTCACAGCTATTAGAAAGCATTCTCTGGACAGTAGAAACAGTTACTCCAAGAAAGCAGGATGAGCTCTATTTTAATAGCAGGTGTCTCAGTGCTTTTGTCCTCATACTGTATGAGTGTAATTCTTTACTTTAAGTACTTTTATTTACCACTTTTGCGGGTCTTGTCTGCATTTACCCATCCTTGGTAAAGCACGTGTGCACACACACTAAGGGGCATCAGTTGTGGCACCTGGAGAGCAGTTGCGGCCTTGCTCAAGGACACTTCAGCCATGGAGGTGGAACCACAGTTTTCCTGCCCGTTTAGGGGGACAAACTAGCAACCCTTCAGTCCCAACACTGCTTCTCTAACCTTTAGGCCTGTCTTCACAACATTTAATGACATCATAGAAGACTGTCCACAGTCATAACATCTGTCATGAAATGCAATCCAGCATCCAGCTATGGTACACTTAGTATGGTTGCATGTGATATAAGGTAATAGTAATAGCAACAGTACTATTACTTTACTGTTCACAGCAGGGATTTACATCTGTCATGGCACGATTGTGTCAATGTTATGCTCCAAGGTTCATCCATCCATCCATTCATCTTCGGTTTAATCCTGATCAGGGTTGCAATGAGTCCACTACTACGCCCTCACTGGGCAGAGGGGAAGGCACCACACTATCTTAACTAAGCCCAGGAGAGGCCATTGCTGGGTGCACACACATGGACAGTTTAAAGTACTCAGTTCACCTGACCTCCATGTTTTTGGACTGTGGGAGGAATTGGACAAGGAGAACATGGAAACTCCACCCAGATGGGGACTTGAGCTCCAGGGTTCATATAAAGTGTTATCTGTTTGAGCAATGAGAGCTGGTAATCATTATTATTAAGGGCCGTGAAGTCGATTCTGACTTCTGGTGACCATATAGATAGTGTTTCTCCAGAGCATCCTATCTTCTGTGTGGCAGGTTTCTGAATGTCTTGTTCATGATTTCTCTGATTGTATCCATCCATCGTCCTGTTTTACCTTTACTGTTCCAGCATAACTGGTTCTCATAATGCATCCACAAAAACGCTTCCTCATGTTAAAAACTCTCCATGGTGAAGCTTCATTCACATTGCATCGTCTTGTATGCGTTTCATTTTCTCAAGCTTCTGGTTTGTTTACAGTGGAATTATCCATGTTGCATCTCAGAAAGCTCCTAATTCAGACATTTCCATTCCGATCAGACAAAAAAGGATCTTTCACAATGTGACTTCAGCTATACAGTTACATCACATGTCTCTGAGCAGCAGTACTAACCAAAAGTATATCTTTACCAATTAATTCAATTCCAGTGAACTTTTACTGATGGTAAAGATCAGATAAAGGTGGATGGATAGATAGGTGGTGGACTGATGAATGAATAGAAGGGAGGATTTATGTATATATGTAGATAAATAGACAGACAGACTAAGAGATTCAGATTTAAAGGTGTTTCCTGAATGTTCTGATGTGTTGTAATGTATGTATGTGAAGTTGTACTGACTCCACTCCCCCTGTTCAGTCTCCAGACTTTTACATTTAAAACGTTTAAAGACTATTGATAGACAGACAGTCAAATTAATAGATAGTCAGACAGATGGATAGACAGATAAACAGACAGACAGATAGGTAAATAGAGAGAGAGATAAACAGACAGACAGTCCAGTCAGTAAAAGGTGTAGGAATCTCTGCACATCTCAGTAGAAAAGTGTTCAGCTCTGAATTCTACTCTTAACACTGTATGAAAAATGTGTGACAAAGCATATTTTACTTTTATTTGAATGTCCCATCTGTTCCCTCGCTCTTAAAGTTAATGCATAAGTGAAGCTCTGCAGTGATCTGACTTTGGGCTGAAGTGAGTAAGTTTCCACTGGTCTACGTGCCTGTTCCCGTGGACGTGTGAAAGCGAGTTGGTAGTGAGCTTCATAAGAGCGAGTGAGCTCATGCGTTGGCCAGGCGGGAGCGAGCTGTCTCGTTATTGCACGTAGGTAGGCCTTGGAGCCGTCTCATCCTCACCTCCCACTGCTAGACCCATTCAGAACATTCAGAACAAATAACGAACTGACAAATCACACAAACGAGGGACAGGGAAAGTTTGGAAGGAGAACTTTAGAAGCTCTTAAGGCAAAACGAATGCTGCAAATTGCTGCATGTCTGAGAAGGTTAGTTCACTGCTTTCAATGGCCTGCTGCATGTGTCCTTAACAAATGTTAAATGTATTGGGACACATGCTCATTCACTGTTTCTTATGACAAGGATATTAAAAAGAGTTTATCTTACATCTTACAAACTGTCTCCACTGTCCAGGGAAGCCTTTGCTGTGAGGACTTGATTACAACCACGAGTCTTAGTGTTAGTGTTCAGTTAGTGAGGTGAATAATCACCACCCAATCATCCCCAACTAATAACAAAGGTTTAGGTGTGAGCAAAGAACACATGTCCACTGCTCCAGTTTATATTCTGCTGGGTTTATATCCCTCTAGTCAACCTGGCATTAGACATGGTGCCAGTAGGTGCATGTACCCTACTAGGTAGTAGCAATAAGGGGTGATGTTGCCCTGTTTAGAGACTGATTTAAGCATCTTGCAGATGCTGCCAGTCAGTTTTGCTGTTAATTCTAAACTAATCACTGAATAAGAAATGGCTGGGCAAGAGCTAATGGTTTTTAGACCCCATAAATAAGCCTGTGTCAAGCAGGGAGCCATGATGGTTTGAGCTGATGACATTCACAGCACTTCACTGAACACAGTCTGATCGTAACCTTTACACAAGGGGATCTCCAAAGATGCTTCAGAGCCACTTGACCAAATGAGTAGGCTCACTTGTCAAGCTCTAGGTCATGGGGGTGGCTCCTCTTCTGATTTTTTTCTGATTAAGCTCCATCTGGAGAATCTGGTCCAGATTTCAGTAGGACTTCAGAAAGTACAAGTGTACAAAGACTGTTAAAGGAATAGTTCAGTGTAAATCAAATACGCACATTTTCTCTTACTGAGCTCTACTAGTGCATCTTCAAAAATACAAATATAGTGAAAAAAGATTTTCATGAACTATATGCAATACAGATCAACATTAAAAATAAAAAAGGCTTGAAATATATAACTTTATGGTAAATACATAATGTGATTTTACCTTTTTGAATTTATTTTTTTTTTTTTTCAGATTCACTAGAAGTCAGTTAGCAGAGCAGACTTTTGTAGTATTGATCTGAAGCCATATATTTAAGATAATGTAGCACTAGGTTAGCACCATGCTAACATCGTTCTAACAATATTTATTGACAAAAGATTAGCTATTGAATTGCTAGTACTACTTTTAATTATGTTGTTTTTCATATAAATAACAAAGCAGATTCACAATGAAGTCTTGATAATGTTTGAGTCATATGCATGCTTATTTATGCTAATTCATGCTAACTGCTGTACATAATCTTCCATTGCTTGTTAGCTACAGTGCATTAGCCTTGTAGCTTCAGTTTAAGAACTAATGAAGAAAACTTCAGAAGGCAACAGTGTCTAGGGGAAACATGGCAACTGTTATGTTTTTTGTTCCTTTCCTTTAAAATGGTGATAGAAATTGGCTGGCCTGGTCTTGGTGAAAACAAAATGAGAAATTGACTAGAGTAAGCATCCAAACTGTGCCTGCAATTACACCTATGAGCCAATTGGAAGCCTTTCTACCTCCACACATTTAATATTGTTCATTGTGTTAATGTCTGAAGGCTGAGTTTGTGTTGGTCATCCACTAGTCCTTCATCAGCTGGCACAGGACACTGCCCACCGGTCTCTTGGTTTGATATTTTGGTTAGTGAGCTATTCTCAGTCCAGCAGTGATATTGAGGTGTTAAATCAGTCCATCAGCAACATCACCACCACCACATCAGTGTCACAGTCCTGAGAATGATCCACACAAGTAATACCTATTCTGTGTTGGTTCCGATCATTGAAGAAAAAGGTTAACATAGTATACAGAGAAACAAATGTACTACAGTCTATACAAAGTGCACCTATATGGTCAGTAGAGCCAAAATGGACAATGAGTGTAGATACAAGGAGGTGGTTGGTATATTTGTCCATTTTAAAGATAACACTATATACCACATAAGCAAGTATATCTGTAATGAAGCAAATGTGTAATGATTTAGGTGCAATAAAAAAGAAAGTGGGTTGTTTTATTTAGCAGCTGAAAACACTGACATATTTTATGTTGTAATAACATTAACATTGTAGAGAAATGTGTTGCCTAATTAACTATTTACAATGACTTTTTGTGCAGTTTGCACAGTGCTAATTGGGTATAAGCCTGTAACTCCAGAGCAAAACTCAAGAAGCAAAACATATCTTGCCTGATCTACTGCTTATGGGCAAAACCATCCTCACAGTCCCCAAAGGCAAAGCTGTTTCACCTGCAGAAGTGTTAATAAAGAACAAGCCAGGTCTCAGCATCTCTGTTTAGACCAATTAAAGGAATCATTCACACAAAATGACACAATTTTCCACTTAGCTCAGGTACTTCATTAGTTTAGAACAAATGAGAATGAATGAGATGCATAAGTGACCTACAAGAAAAATACTACATGTACAAATGAGACAATGATTATAAATATACAGGCAACAGAAGAGAAACAGCTGGAAACAATGAATGATTGAACAAGCTGCAAAATAAACACAGGTGATGCACATCTCTACAGAGCAGGATTACAGTAGAATGGAGACAAGATTAGATCATCTGAATACAGTTAAATATCTTATGAATCTTTAACAAAAAATAAATGTAACTATATATATTTGATTAGGCCAGTGTAGATGATTAATATTCATGTAATTTATCAAAACTCTGAACTTAAGCATAGCCTACACTGGTGCGTGAAAGTTTGTGAATCCTTTACAATCTTCTATATTTGCATAAATATGACTTAAAACATCATCAGATTTAAAAGTCTAAAAGTAGATAAAGAGAACCCAGTTTAACAAATGAGACACAAATATTATACCTGCTCTTTTATTTATTGAGGAAAATCATCCAGTATGACATGGTAGAACAACTTGTGTGCTTAGGGTTGTCTTGCTGCATGACCCACATTCTCTTGAGATTCAGTTCATGGACAGATGTCCTGACATTTTATTTTAGAATTCTCTGATATAATTCACAATTCATTGTTCCATCAATGATGGCAAGCCATCCAGGCCCAGCTAAACAGCAAAACAGGCCCTGCAGCAAAACAGGCCCAAACCATGATACTATCACCACCATGTTTCACATATGAGTTAAGGTTCTTATGCTGGAATGCAGTGTTTTCCTTTCTCCAAACATAACACTTTTCATTTACACCAAAAAGTTATATTTTGGTCTTATCCATCCACAAAACATTCTGGCTTGTCCATGTGATCTTTAGCAAACTGCAGATGAGCAGCAATGTTCTCTTTGGAGAGCAGTGACTTACTTCTTGCAACCCTGCTATGCACACCATTGTTGTTCAGTGTTCACCTGATGGTGGACTCATGAATATAATATTAATCAATGTGAGAGAGGCCTTCAGTTCTTTGTTGGTTAACTACTCCTGAAGATGGTAACAGTGGTCTTGAATTTCCTCCATTTGTACAAATCTCCATTTGTAAAGAGTCCAAACTCTTTAGAGATGATTTTCTAATCTTTTCCAGCCTGATGAGTGTCAACAACTCTTTTTCTGAGCTCCTCAGAAATCTTCATTGTACATGCCATGATAAACTTCCACAAACATGTGATGTAAAGTGCAGACTTTGATAGATCTCAGTTCTTTAAATAAAACAGGGTGCCCACTCACACCTGATTGTCATCCCATTGATTGAAAACACCTGACTCTAATTTCACCTTCAAATTAACTGCTAATCCTAGAGGTTCACATACTATTGCCTCTCACAAATATGTCATATTGGATAATTTCCCTCAATAAATAAATGACCAAGTATAATATTTGTGTTTCATTTGTTAAACTATATACTTTTAGAACTTGTGTGAAAATCTGATGATGTTTTAGGTCATATTTACGCAGAAATTCAGAGAAGTTTAAAGGGTTAACAAACTATCAATCACCACTGTACATCCAGGAACTCAACCTGCATCCCATCCTATTGGTGCTAAATTTAATTGTAACTATAACCTTCAGCTCAGAAACTAACCTTCATTAAAGCTCACTGGTGCTAAGTCTAAACTTAACCATAACTTTTAACCTTTAGTTGAATGCTATCATTATTCAAGTAGAACTCAATAGTCACCCAGTCATTTCCACCAAAATACACAAATTAAACTTTTCAACCCACTAAAACTACATCCAGAACTCAGATAATGTCTCTCAGACTATTTGTAATTGTTTATGACATATTATGACTTACTGTGAGCAAGACTGTTCAATACTTCCTTCTAGGGTTGTGCAATATTGACAAGATATGAATTTGTTCTGACATTTTTTATCATTTAAAAGTGTATTTATAAGTCTGCTTGGAACATTAACTGTTACTTACTAACAATAGTAATGGAAACAACATATTTAATGAAAAGAAGTGTGTTCAAGTATGCAACATGTCATATAGACAGAAAAACATACACTGAACAATGTGATAATGGCATTACAATCATATATATATATATATATATATATATATATATATATATATATATATAAATTAACATGCATATATTATATTATATTATATTATGGATTGGTGCCCTGTCCTGGGGTTAGATAAGAAAGACAATGGATGGATGGATGTTATATTACAGTATACTTATATTTCATGTTAAATGTATTATATTGTGCCCTGTCCTGGGCTTAGTTGAATAGTGTACTGCCCTGCCCTGCGCCCAGTGAGGGGGCAGGGGACTAACCGTGACCCTGATTAGGAAAAAGCGGTTGTGATAATGAATGAATGAATGTATTATATTGTCATTTTCCAATCTCAGCATTGCTTAGTAATACTCTTTATTTTGGATTTTTAAACATCCTAACAAACACAAGACATTTCATTTCATTTAATATGCATTTTAGATAAGCACCAAAATTACTCACCATCAGCAACATGAAGACTGTGTATCATGTGTGGTCAGAAAACCTCTCTTGGTTGTTTAAATTGGTCTGATGTGACTGGTGACAGTGTTTGGTGACTGTGTCTTGTATTTTCTTGCTTTTCTTGTTACAAAGCACTTTGCTGCAGAACGAATCCACTGAGTGTGCTTTTGTTGGTATCTTGGTTGGTTTGGACAACTCACTTCCCAAACATTTCATATTCTTCATAGTCTGTGCACTGGTTAGTCTTCATATGGTGAAATAAGTTAGTTGTCAAGCTGTCTGTAATGCCCACCAATTTCCAACATATTTTTATGTCATTTGAGCAACGTCCTTCTCTTTCAAGCCAAAAACATCTCAAATGATCAACGTCTAGCAGATAAATCTACCTCTATAGATTACCTGTCTGGTGATATGTGTTCTGTCTCCTGCCACAGTTTGTTCACTCATGTTTAAGTATTTTCATGTAGCTAAACTAGAGCAGCGATGTACTAGAGCTTTCAGTGAACATTCTCAGTAGTCTATCCTACTGCACTGTGAATCTGTAGATTTTAAGTGAATGTTTTAATTGTTTTTGTCTTCTGTGTGACAGTAGTATCAGCTCACACATCATTAAAATAACAAGATATTATTGTATCAACTTCCTATTGTGAAACCTCCTGCTACAGCCTCATCCATGTGTCCGGCTTGTGTCCACATGCTGTTTTGTTTTTGCTCTGTTTTCTCCACCAGTGTCATGCCCTCATCTTGTCTTGTGACTACACAGCCCTGTTTCTCAGTCTCTGTTCTGATTCCATTTGGTTTAAAGGTTCCCTTGTGTATTACGGTCCTCATCCGTCATTGTCATCCAAGTCATGTTCATCCAAGTCATGTTCATCTTAATGGTCATTGTGTCTTATATTAAAGTAATCACAGCCATAGTTTTACTCTTTTAATGCATAACCTAGTTTTGAGTTTTGTAAATAAAGTCTTGCTTAGACACCATCTGCCTTCTCCTGCCCTACATGACACCTACTCATCCAAAGTGAGTTAGAATCAGTTGTAGTAGTGAAGACTACCATAAATATGAAGGAAGTTGAAGATAAGTCTTCTTCCAGCCCTGCTGCTGTCTGAAGTGGCTGCCTGCAGTGAGGCTTTATTCATGTAGCTCGCAGTAAAGCTGGACTCACCATTTAGCTGCTGCATGTTCAGTTCAGCTTGGCTCTCATTGGTTGATGGTCTTTCAGGCATGGTGTCAACATCATGTTTTACACCAGAGAATCAACATCTAAAGTCTAAAGAGTCTAAATACTGTAAATATGTTTAATATTCATGATTCTCAATGGGGTGCAGCCCTGACTGCACTGAGAGAAGATCAGAGGGGTAAAGTTTGGGCTATAGACACCACAACACTACAGGAGTTGTGAGAGATGTTTTGATGATATTTTTGGATGGAAACATCTGCAACATTTATAGACAGCATGAGCGAAGCCTCATAACTCCAGTTCTGTAATAAAGAAGCTAAAACAGGGACTCTTGACTCATATTCCAAAGTAAGTGGGAAAATATCTAAATCTGATTTCTGGTTGAGTCATTTCTTCAGTGGATAAAAAAAAAACTATTTCCCAGAAAAAAATGCCAGTTGCCCAGCACACAGTGTTGTTATTCATCAAGTGTGATCAAGTGTCTTTGGTGAGCTTTTATCAGGCCTTTAAGAAATGTACCAGGTACATCCTACATACATTTACTGATAAGTCTGATATACATCTGCTTTTGTGTTGTTATTTGAAGATTTTATAAATTGTATGATGTCTCCAGCTGTCATTTTACACACCTGTCATTTGTACTGTATGTGTGAATGCATTCTTTACAAGCAAGTCTTCTCCCATCTCATTCATTTCTCCGCATAAGCTCAGACATTTGTACAGTCTCCGCTTGTGTTTAAAGTCTTTAAACGACTGTTTTATCTCACCCCTCTCGCTATCTGTGAAGGAGGGAGGGTCTGGTTACTGATACGGAGAGACAAATTCATTTAGGAGTCAAGCCTTCAGAAGCAGTGGGACTGTTCTGCATAAACAGGGTGGAGGAATGTTGAGTACGCTCTTTATCAAACAAGATACGCTTGCTTTTAAAAGCCAAAACCCTGTTTTACCAAGATAGAGCTGGTGCTTACATTGGTGGTGCCTACATTTGTATTGAAATAAGACAGATCTTTTTTCCATTTTGATGCTTTACAATGTTTTTTTTTTCTTTTTTTCAGGGGACTGGGTAAGGCATCTGGCTGTTCTGAAAGCCTTGGAGACGCTAGTCGGCGGGTTTTACAGCTCTGCTTTCATAATTTCGCGATGATCACGCCTGTAAAGTGTGGAATAATGCAAGCTGTGATTCTCTTCTCTGTTTGACATTTGGCGTAGCGGGGCCTGTTAAAGGCAGTAGTGCAGAAAGAGAGAGAGAGAGAGAGAGAGAGAGAGAGAGACTGAATGAGATAGAGTAGGATATATATATATATATATATATATATATATGTATATATATAATGAGAGATATACAAGATATACTGTATAAAGAGAGAGTGAGAATGCTATAGAGAGAGAAAGAGAGATAAAAAAGAGTAAGAGAAAGTTTGTGTGTGTGTGTGTGAGAGAGAGGGGGGTAAAGAGAGAGAGAGAGAACCAGAGAGCAACAGAGTGAGGAAGAGAGAGATGGAGAGAGAGAGACAGAGAGATAGTGATAGAGCCAAGATATACTGTATATACAGAGTGAGAGATGGAGAGAAAGACAGAGAGAGAGAGAGAAAGACAGACAAAGAGAATGAATGAGAGAGAAGGAGAGAGATAACAAGATATACTGTATATACAGAGTGAGAGATGGAGACAAAGACAGAGAGAGAGAGAGAAAGACAGACAAAGAGAATGAATGAGAGAGAGAAGGAGAGAGATAACAAGATATACTGTATATGGAGAGACTGAAAGAAAAAGAGAGATAAAAAGAGTAAGAGAAAGTGTGTGTGTGTGTGTGTGTGTGTGTGTGTGTGTGTGTGAGTGTGTAAGAGAGAGAGAGAGAGATCGGTCTAAAGTAAGACAAGAAAAGGTCCATAATTTGGAACATAATTTATTAGTCAAACCTGTTGCTGAAACTCATTGGCACTGTGTTAGTGTTGTAGTACTCAAGTCTGGTCTTGGTCTTCAGATTCTTCTTTTATTCCTGGTGAATGTGATTGTTTAACTCTTTCCCAACATCCAAACATCCAGTACCTGGTTTGGTTATTCAGTGCTTCAATCAGGTGTGGTACTGATGAATGTAATGAATCAACAGCAGGGCTCAGGGGCATCGACAAGAACATCTGGAATCCAACTTTGTTTTTAAAACTAGCTCCACATACAGCTATTTAAAATCAATTTGTCCTTAAAAAGTGTTTTCACCAGGAATAAAAGAGGAATCTCAAGTCCAAGACTAGACTAGAGTACTATAACACTAACACAGAGTCAATGAGTTTCAGTAACATGTTTAGTGTAACAGTTGTCGAATAAATTATGTTCCAAAAATGAGATCTCTCTCTCTCTCTCTCTCTCTGTCTGTCTGTCTGTCTGTCTGTCTCTCTCTCTCTCTCTCTCTCTCTCTCTCTCTCTCTCTCT
>BRDA01042233.1:0-10875 GCA_036984385.1 Crenuchus spilurus
GGGCCGCAGTGTGCGGCAATGACTCCTCCACGGACTGAGTTAAACAGCCGGCGGCCCGGCGGCCCACTAACCCATCGGCCCACCGGGGAAATCTCCGGTAGTAATGAATGCCAGTCCGCCCCTGCCTTATACCGTACCTTTTTGGCCTTTTTCCAGGTTAACCATGACTCCATATAATCAAAATCCTATCCATAACCCCCATATATTAATGTGTGAGACAAATCCAGCATTTCTTGCTTAAATAAGCCTGTTCTTGGATAATATTTAAACCCAGTTTACAATGTCCAAACCAATATTTTATAGTTTCTACAGCTTTAGGCTTCACACAACTAATATTTGACCCCATGGTTCAGAAGGCAATACTTTAAATGGTTAAAAGTGAGAACAGAAGCAAACTTTCGACACAGTCAAAACAACGTGCAACAATGAAAACACACAGAACACAGGAATGACAATGAAAACACAGAGAGCACAAGAATGACAACAAATAACAAAGAACCAGGACTTGTAGGAGAGAGGCTTCCCTCAAATATTGTGTGTACTAAGCTCAACCCAGGCATGAAAACCAGACCAGTCCAGCTTGGACCAAGGTCTGGACCAAGGTACTCTCTCCTTCTCTCAGTGTACACTATAACCATCGTCCTTGCACGGGGCGGAATTTCCTAGCTTGCCCGTAACAAGGGTATTTCAGCGCTCTACTTTAAGGCAGAGACTTCTTACGCCTACAGGGTTACGTATTTACTTAAAAGAAAAACATATACCATGAGATGCTGTGCAAGTATTAAGACAGAAGGAAAAAAAATTCCAGTCTCTACTTACCAACGCAGCATCCCACTTCTGACACCAGGTTGTTAGAATCGTTTGTAGGATCTAGGGTTCGACTGAAATACTGAGCTGTACACACTAGTAGAATGCAGGATTCCCCCGTCCTCCTCAGCCTGCAGCGCGCTAGGGAGTTCAAATGATAACAGAGCCAGAGTCTGTTCTCAAAGTGGTTTCCCAGTTTATTGTTCAGAACAGCAGAGTATATATGCTTTACAGATACAAAGACATATAGGTTTGTAATCGTGCAATTATGTGATTGGTTCGAAAATGGAGAACAATCATGATTCAACGTTGTTAGAAGACCCAAAGGTTAGCTTAGTGAGCCTGTGGCAGTGAGACTAAACAGACAGCTTTGGAGCCTTATTAATCAGGTATTGTTGTACTAAAGAGGTGTGTACAAGGCCTCTGAAGTGTAATCTATGGCTTTGGAGTCAGCTAGTCTTGAAACTAATGTCACAAAGCATGTGTGTGAAGTGTATTTAGGAAGAGGAGAGCAGGCCTGAACTCCAATGACTTGTCTTATGAACATATGAACATATGAATCTAACAGTACTATCTATCTATCTCTATCTATCATTGAAATGGTCTATAAGAGCTAGTGTATCTCAATAAATATGTACATCATGAAAATGTTCATTGTTACTCATAATTTAATTCAAAGTAAAGTCATATTTTATGTTAAAGTAATTTACAGCTCATGAGTATCCAGAATCCCAAATTATTAAAGTATTTTATTTAGAGTTTGAATAAATTACTATACAAATAGTATCAACATTAACACAAAAAGGTGTAATCAATATAAAATATATGACAGATTTGTTTTAAAATACGAACACAATTAAAGAAAACATCTTTTCACAATATTCTAATTTTTGAAGATGTAGTCTAAATATGTAATAGTCATTTTAAGAATTGGAGCTTATTATAAAGCTATTTATTTTAAAATATAACTTTTAGTTTTGACATTAAGTAAAATGATCTCTCTATTGGAAAATAGTTTTGATTGTAAAGATAAATGCTCTATTTAAACCAAGTACAAAATGTCTAGTTATGTTCAATTTCCCTATTATAAGCTTGTCCGAATTAGAAATATTAGATTTTTAGAAAGTTGAACTGGTAAACCACTTTTGTCTACTTAGATCAATCATTAACAAAAATGGATTCAGCAGAACTAGATTGACAGTCAGTAGAAAAAGGATGAAGTAACTGAAGAAGATCTTCAGATATAACCATTTGTCTCTTTAAACAAAGACTACAATAGTTCAAGATAGGGTCTTCTCTGTGGACAATAAAAAGCAGGACAGGACTTTGGTGTTGGAGAATTTTGAGAGAATATTGGACAGAGAAATGTATCCTGGACCAAATCAAAGCCCAGATACCCAAACTGAAGATCTCTTATTTTGGACAGAACAGGTTCGTATGAGAAAACAGTTATGCTGGACCAGTAACAAGATGGATTGTTTCAATCAGAGGAAGCATTAATGAGCCATTAAAGAAGCCTGAAGACATGAAGACAAGACAGGATGTTCTGGAAACACTATCCATATGGTCACCAGGAGTCAAAAGGTACTTGACGGTTATTGTTATTATTATTATTATTATTATTATTATTATTATTATTATTAATAATAATAATAATAATAATATAGATTTAAAACGGTACTTATACAAATAAATATATTTGCAGTGTGATAAACTGAATTTGGCTTCTGAAGCTGTTTTCAGCCAGGCCTTCAGAATCTGACTACCAGTGTTGTGCTGCCCTCTTGTGGTGGTGCATTGCATATTTATTCTGAAAAGACCTGAGGTTCACATATGACACTGTTGGGTTTATGTACTAAAACATTATGTTAAGTTAAAGTTATGAGGTTGAATATATCAATAAGTCATAACTTTAAAACAATCTCCTTCTACATTCACTGTTAATTTTAGCTCCACTAACCATATACATGCATTTTGTACAGACTGCAGTTCATCTGTTTCTCTGTATACTTTGTTAGTCTTCTTTCAACCTCAGGACCACCACAGAGCTGGTGGATCATTCTTGGTGACACTGACGTGGTGGTGGTGTGTTATGGTGGATCAGATGTTTTAAAGATAAAGATAAGCATTAGTACTTATATTAGTACTTGTATTATACTAGATAAGCATTTTAGATAGATAGATAGATAGATAGTAGGGGTGTAAAAAAAATCAGGAAATCCAGTTTTAACTTTAATGATGTGAATACATTGGTACATGGACCCCTGAATTGGTCTATTTGTAGCATGATCCGATTAATGGTCCGATTAAATAGCTGCCAAATTGGTTTGCTGTTGCTGATGTGCTTGCTGCTGCCTTTGAATTGTATCAAAATCCTACTTAATCGAAACAAACTGAATCAGTCTAATTTAAAATATATCGTTTCATGAGTCAAGATATGTATCGGATCATCACTTATTGGACAGATGCACACCCCTAATACTGTAGATAGATAGATCCCTGTTCTTTAAATAAAACAGGGCTCCCACTCACACTTATTTAGCATCTCATTGATTGAAAACACCTGACTCTAATTTCACCTTCAAATGAACTGCTAATCCTAGAGGTTCACTTATTTTCCTCAATACATAAATGACCAACTATAATATTTTTGTCTATTTTGTTTAACTGGGTTCTCTTTATTTACTTTTAGGACTTATGTGAAAATGATGTTGATGATGTTTTAGGTCATATTTTTTTCAGAAATATAGAAAATTCTAAAGGGTTCACAAACTTTCAAGCACCACTATATAATGCTCAGGTGATTTTAATGTTTTGTGGTATTACTGTTGTGGCTGTTTGGTATATAATCACCTTCATCGCTTGCAGACACTGAACATTATTCTCAGTGTTGGAGGAAAAGAAATAGAGGCCTCCCTGTCCTCCCAGAAATGGCATACCGGTGTTATGTTCCCATGCTGTGCCAAATTTTGCCACAGACCATGAAAAAGACCATTAGCTGTGAAGTTCTGTGAAAATTCTACAATCTACACTCTTTACACTCTCCGGTGGTTCATTAGTAAAGAAAATGGTTCTATATAGAACCTTGGACTATCAAAGAACCCATTGCATGACTAAAGTGTTCTTTGCACAGTAAAAGGGTTCTTAATATTGATCAAGAATGCGTTGTAGATTGTTCTACATTTTTAAAAAGGTGGTTCTTTAAGGTTTCTTTACTGGTTCTTTAGTAAAGAAAATGGTTCTATATAGAGCCATGAATATTCAAAGAACCCTTTGCATGATTAAATGGATCTTCAGACTGGTGAAGTATGTGTTGTAGGTGGTTCTATATAGAGCTGGGTGATATGGCCATTTTATCACAATAAATGTTTCTATATTGATCAATCTTGATAATTATCACGATATTAAATTTTCTAACACTGTCACAGTTTTAAACAACATCTTTCTAAAATGAGACTAAATACATGAAATATTACTATTTAAAATATTAAATAGTTTATTGCCAGGACATGATATTGTAATGTTCGTCTGGACATGTTGAAAGGATGGACGAGAAAGACGTTTACAGTCGTCACTTTATTGTTGAAACTTACAATGATTGCTGTTGGCCGCAGTCACTCCAAAATAACAACAGGCTAGAGAGCCAAGCTAATATGCTAATGCTAACACACACACACACACACACACACACACACACACACACACACAGCGAGCCACCATTTCTTCTCTTCTCCTTCTCACACACAAACAGATGAGCACACAGCAACCTCGTGCTCTCTTGCCCAGCCCCACTACACTCTCCCCCAATCACACGCTTGTCTTAAACACAACAGTGCATTTTGGCAGTGCTGGTGAGGAGGAGCTAACAAGCAGCAGTATTAGACTTCTGAACTCACTGTCAAGCTGCTTAGATGTGAAATGGAAACAAACATTAATGCTTATCGAATTCTATTCCCCCGACTTATCATCGTCATCGAGGGAAAAATTATCATCAAAAACATCGATATTACATGGTTCTTCATCAGTCTGAAGAACCATTTAATCTCGCAAAAGAACCTTTGGTGATGCAATGGGTTGTTTGAAAATGAAAGGAGTTCATGGTTCTGTATATAACCAGTTGCTAAAGAACCCTTGAAGAACCATCTTTTTTAAAGAGTAAAACGTTACGCATCAGAGGCAATAACTAATTTAATGTCTCAGGCTGTGGTGGGGCAATCTGAACCTGATGATTCATGATTCATTTTCCAATAGCCTTTGTAATTGTATAGGTCAGCAGTGAATCGGTAGCATTCATTGACTCTATGAACACTGTTGTTAAAGATCTGAATCGTGTGACCACATTAAGGTATACAATGAATACTATGGACAAAGGAACAAAGTAGTCAGGCTTTTGTAACATTTGCAGAGTTTCAGTTGCATGATTATAAAATAAATAAATAAATAAATAATAAAAATAATAATAATTATATATATATATATATATATATATGGCAATATTTATTAACATTTAATATTTAGTCATGAGTTAGTTATCTAAAAATGAATGTGAAAATTGACCATATTTTTCATTTAAGCCATGTTTACATACAGCATACAGATTTACTGTACTTGCTTGTGTTTATCAATAAAATCTGTTAAAGTAATTAATCACAAAATGTTACTTTTACACAAAAAATTCTTGTGAACATATAAATTGAGATTTAACAGATTGTCGAGAAGTAACATCTCAATCTATATTTCAGTCAGACTGGAGAAAAGCTTTGCATGTAAACACAATCAGTGACTAACTGATCAATGAAATTCAGACACATCTGATCGCATACAGACCTCACTGTGACCATTAGATTAATCAAAGCACTTTCATCAGTGCAGAGTCTTTCCTGAAGATCTGAAAGGTTAAAATGACTTTAATACACTTCCTAAACCAAGGATAAAATAAGGCATATATCACTGGATTGACAGTAGAGTTCAGATACAGCAAAATTACCAAGTTGTGAAAGGATTCGGTCTCAACAGCATTGCTTATTAAAGTATTAACGAAATATGGAAACAGACAGGCCAGAAACACGGCCACTAAGATGCTGAGCACTTTCGCTGCTTTTCTCTCAGATTTAACAGAATCGGTCATGTTCTTGGAGCCCTGAGCTTTGGTTTGAGCAGTGAGGTCTCTGATGGCCATGGCATGTTTCTTGGCGATAACAAACACCAGAACGTAGAAGATGATAATCAGGGAGCAGGGAATTACAAAAACAAACAGGAGGTCAACCAGAGACCAGACCTCGTGCAGTACAACAACACACTGTTCTGGACACATGATCAGCCCTGTGGAGTTCCCGTTAAAATAAAGAAGTGAAGAGTTGTAAGATAGTAAAACAAGCCAGTTACACAAGACTGCAATGCAAACTTTCCCAACAGACACCTTCTCAGTGTAGAGGAAGGGGTTGGAGATGGCAAAATAACGATCCACAGCAATAAGCGTGACATTGTAGATTGATATGCTGGTGACAAAGAAGGAGATCAAGACAAAAAACACACAGATCGCCGTCCCAAAAACCCAGCATGACTCAGTTAGGCGACTTAAATGAAACGGCATCACAAAAAACCCCACCAGAAAGTCAGACACTGCCAGAGAGAGGATGAGCATGTTAGTTGGTGTGTGGAGCTGTTTGAAGTGACAAACAGAGATGATGACCAGCAGGTTTCCAAACACTGTAAGAAGTACTGCAGTGCCTGCACATAGACACAGTATCACATATAGAGCAGATACAGATCTTTCCGGGCAGGAAAACTGCATGCAGGGGTTGCTTTGGTTAACTTCCATTAAATACAGATTCAGCATTTAAATGGTGCTCATGGAAATGGTTAAGCTCTGAGTTTCTTCTGAGATGTTTACTGGTAGCTCTTCAGCTTCATGGTCAAAGCAGAATTAGGCAAGAGAAAAGATCTGATATTTATATTGTACAGAAACCTCTCTTACCCACCTGATATAGATGATGTAATTGACACAGGAGTCCCAAACACTCCTGCTCAAACCTGTAAGTACACCTTCACTGAAGTTCTTGTTTGAAGATCTGTTTCAGGTTATGAATCAGGAACTGAAACATGATTTAGGTCAAGGAAAAATATAGCAGTCATTTACAAGAACATTAGCCTTTGCTTTCATTTTGCCATAAAACATCTCGGTAATCTCAGTAACTGCAGACTAGTAGGGTCAATCAATAACATATTCATATATGAATATGGAGAATTATACTCATTTACATAAGAAAACAACGTAAGAAATGTTGCATTTTATCTCAAATTCATTATAAAAACTAAAGAGTGTAGAGCTTTAGACGGCTGAAAAAACTATAATACAGTGCCTTGCAAAGCTATTCACCCCCCTCTGCATTTTTGTGTTTTGCTACCTCACAACCTGGAATTATGGATTAATTTAGGGATTGCATCATTTCATTTACAGAACATGCCTACAACTTTAAACATTTCATTTTCTTTTTATTGTGAAGCAAACAACAACTAGGAAAAAATAACAGAAAACTTCAGTGTGCATAACTATTCACTTCCCTAAATTCAGTACTTCATAGAGTCACTGTTTGCAGTAATTACACCTGGAAGTTGCTTTGAATAAGTCTCCATGAGCTTGCCATATCTTGCCACTGACATTTTTGCCCATTCCTCCTTTCAAAACTGTTCAAGCTTTTTCAAGTTAGATGGTTTCCTGCTCGTGAACAGCAATCATCAAGTCTGACCACAGATTCTCAATTGGATTAAGGTCTGGACTTTCACTAGGCCATTTCAATACATTTAATGTTTCCACTCAAGTGTTGCTTTAGCAGTATGCTTTGAGTCATTGTACTGTTGAAAGGTGAACCTCTGTCCCAGCCTCAAATCACTACTCAAGAATATCCCTCTATTTAGCACTATCCATCTTCCCCTTGACACGGACCTAACAAAATAGGTTAAAAGCCAAGCGAATACTTTCAAAAGGCACTGTATATAAGTTCCCCGGACACAAAATGAGTCACTTTGAATGTTTATCAACATAGTAACTTCAGGCTTTTCCTTTTTTCACCTGGTGGTTAGGGATCCAGTCTTCTGACCGCAAGGTCACCAGTTCGATCCCCAGGCAGGCAGGTCATGACTGAAGTGTCTTTGATCATGGCACTTAACCTAACCCCCAGCTGCTCCCATTTGCTGCCCAGCACTTAGGCCATGTGTTCTCAGTACCGCTTTGTGTGTTCACTAGTGTGTGTATGTGTGTTTCACTTCACAGATGGGTTAAATGCAGAGCTCAAATTGCTCTCTATGCAAGCACATTGGTCAGTAATTCTGCAAAGAAAGAAAGAAAGTGATAATATTCACAAGTGTAGGAAGTGATGTAGCTGTTCTTAGGATGCTTCCTTTCTGCTGTAAACAGTATTTAAAAAATGGGCGAAAGCTAATAACCGCTTCTTGTATTTGTGAGACTTGTTAGTTCATTTATTGACAGAATGTTGAAATTAAAGTTAGGACCCTGTCGTTCAGTTCTTGGATGTTCCCTGAGGCCAGACAAACTTCCTTCCACAAATTAAAGTGTACAGATTTCCAAAAGATGAAATGCTTGGCTTACGTAAGTCAATGTCTGACTCTGGTTTTGGATTAATCTATAAGAACAATGCAGGTTCAACAATTTTATATTTTATTTAATAAACAGCCAAAACACACAGCAGTATTCATAAAGAATATATTCAGCAAACAAAACATGAGTAGGAAAGATTGTATTTACAGACCCTTTTGTCTGTACATAACCACATACAGGGATCTGATGTCACAGATGGGGCATTTAAACCCATACACACTGTTCTACAGCCACAAGAACTGCAACAACATGACTGCAAACTTCACCTAGTCTGAGAGTCACAAACACTGCTAAATCACGTCATTAAGAGCTGCACACTGTACCCTAAAAGGGTGCCTACACATTAGCTAACTTTCCCTGCCATGCACATAGTGTCCACTCATGTGTCCCTGTTTCTTGGCTTACAAAACATGTAGAGTATGTTTTAGACAGTTTTTGACTTGCTCCAACCTCACCATACACAATACTGATACCCTCTCAATTATAAGAACAAATATTTCAAATTTTTCCACTGAGAAAATAATTGTATGCGTCCAAACAGCAGTAAGTTTTCACTGCCTCTCTGGTGTAAACACTCATTTCAACAAGGTAGTGACACACATCAGTTACTTCAGGCAAGCTTTTTAAATCGAAGGAAAAACCTGCCTTCTTAAATGTTTATCTAAAGGACCAGGAAAAGAACATTTATTACTAATTTCTGACTATATTGTGAAAACCCCGCTTCACACAGACAGGATGTCAGAAATGGCAACAGGGTTTTCAGTGCTCTGTTGGTGATCTCAGGGTATTCTGCCATGAATTTAATCCAGAACACTGGCAGGGTTGCCGTCTCAAACATACTTTTAAGGCTGCCGTCATTTGCGATCTCCAGCAGCTGATCATCTTCTTGCACAGACATGCTAGATTCACCTGGTTTTGTTGACAAATGGGTCACAGATTCATTCCTTGCCAGTTCGTGGGTCTTTTGTGGTTGGGAAGTAGCGCTCGAACTCCTTTGAAAGCAAAGACAGGTGATCGTGCACCAGCTGGGAGAATGAAGGTTCAGGCTCAGTCTCACCCAAAATCCCCGCTAATGTTTGAAACATGTCCAATATGCCTCTGTTCATGTGCCGTCCCCACAAATCCAATTTGGCTTTAAATGCAGCTACTTTATCTGCCAACTTGAAGACAGTTGTCATTTTTCCTTGAAGTAACAGATTGAGTTCACTGAACAGGTTGAATATGTTGCACAGGTAAGCCAGTTTTGTCCGCTGAGAAGAGCTGCCGGCTGGCGAGCTGGAAGACCGCGTACGGCATGGTCTGGTTCAGCCATGTTTTTGTGAGACAAATCACCGCGCAGTTCCTCATCTCCTCAGAAACATTCATCCTCAGCCGCAGGAGGTCCAGCTTGTTGTCCAGAGAGCATTAGCCTTTAGCCTGGTTAGCATGCCGCCCCGTTTGCCATGCTTCTGCCGCCGGTCTCGTCTCCTCCTCCCGGGCTGGTGTCCGGAGAAGCCGTAGTCTGCTCAGCTCAGCTTGAACGTTGTTATCCAGAGTTGCTGCTTCTGTGGCTAAACTGTGTCTTATCTGCATGAGTTCGGTTCAGCTGTAACTCGGCCGCCTAGGGCACGTGAATTCAGTATCAGAACCGACATAAACAGACATAAAAACTACTAAAACTGGGTATGCTGGGAGCGTGAGAAGCCGCTGCGCAACTGCGCGCCGCCGTTTTGCCGTGAAAAAAAAAAAGTTTGATGTGTTTACTTTGTTACATTATCTTGTCTTTTGTACAGAAAACAGCTAACATTGACAATAGCAATACTGAAGTGCAGAAAATATGTTCCGTCTGCATTGTAGCTGATAATTTTACGTATTACATTTCCTAAATTTCTAATTAAAATGAATCTTACCACTTGACATATCACTAGCTCTAAAGCTGCTATTAGACATTGCATTCGGGAGTATCAAAGATTTGACACCTTACGGCCACCGTAGAGACTTCTTCATGTTTGGAGGGGGGGGGGGCTGTGGAAATAGTTTTCAGTTGGTTGCAATATGGAAACTAAACCACTAGATGTCGCTGGAAACTACATACTGTGCCTTTAAAGCACTCTGGCTGGGGGCCGGATTTCTGGCTTTTCGAGCGAGGTAGCAGTCTATTGGTCCGCCTCAACCAAACTTTAGTTAATAGACAGAGATTACTGCCAATCAAACCTAAGCTCGCGTTGTCTTGAACAATGACTAACAGTAAAGTGGCTCGTAGAAAAGCAGCGTATGTGTAAGGTTTGATGGACAAATCAAATGCAAGATGAAGAAGAATAGAAAATGGAGTTCATCACACAAGATACACTTTTACTGAAGGAGGGACTACAAACTGGATTCCAAAAAAGTTGGGACACTAAAAAAATTGTGAATAAAAACTGAATGCAATGATGTGGAGGTGCCAACATCTAATATTTTATTCAGAATAG
>BRDA01042239.1:0-27693 GCA_036984385.1 Crenuchus spilurus
GTGAAATAGAAACTTTGATACCAATAATAAAAAGTTTAAATAACTTTTACCACAAGAAAAATATTTAGGACTTCTACAAAAGTCAAAAACTGTTTAGCAGGAGTACAACAATTAAAACACTACATATGGCTTTTATATGAAACGCACTCATCAGTTACAGGCCTACATTGATAGTGCAAACAAGTGGAATTGAGACATAAGACCGTAAGTGCTTACTGTCTTTAGTCGTTAAGTAGAAGTAACTGAGTAAAAAGTAAATAAAGCCATCTGTTCCATTACATGTATATAGAAGTTCAAGACTCCACATCCATTATGTGATGCAGTTGTTTTCCATTTCGTTGTTTATACCAAAGCACTTAACAGTTTCCTATGGCCACTGAACTGAAAGAACATTATTGTTACACAGTTTTAACAGAATGTTCACATACAGGCACTGTGCAAGGCTCTGTCTGGTCAACAGATTGTCTGGTGTGAATGGCAATTGTGTGGTCTATGCCATAAGTTTCGTTTGCATCAGAGGATGTAATGCAACATTGTCTGGCCTTAATGCATGCAAACATCTCACAGAGTTGCTGTCGCACCTCCCTCTGCCAGAAGGCATATACCAAAGGGTTGATAAAGGAATTGGAGAGTCCCAGCAGCCAGAGGTGGTTTTCTAGAAATCGATAAAGTTCACATGATGAGCATAACACCTGTACAACACTGACTACAAAGAAGGGGCACCAGCAAAGTATGAAGCAGCCCACAAGTACAGCCACAGTCTTCAGAGCCTTGACATGCCTCCAGTAACGGTTAGGCATTAGGCAGCCAGTACCAGCTTGCATGGCTTGTCGAATGTGCCGCTGATGCCTACAGGCAATCTTCAGTATGTCCAGGTAGAAGTAGATGAACACCAAGAGCAGAGGGAAGAAAGCAACGCAGAAGACTATGATGATATTCTGGGGCTCGATGACGGAGAAGAAGGTGCATATGCTCATATTGCGATGGTACTGCATTTCCTCCACCACAGTGGGTAAGACACCCACAACAATGGACAAGACCCATAGGACTACCAAAGCTCCAGCTATCATTTTCCTACCCATGAGCTGTGAGTATCGCAGTGGGAGTTTAATGGCCACGTAACGTTCCAATGAGATGAAGAACATGGTAAGGATGGAGGCGGCAGAAGGCACAATAACAAAGCTCATGCGCAGCAAGCACACCATATGTGTGGAAGACACTAGCCCTTTCACTGAATCAATGGCAATGCCAGTAATGGCCAGACCTACTAGAATGTCAGCAATGGCCAAGTTTAAAACAAAACACCAGCTCTGACTTCCCTTCTTTTGGATCAGCAAGCCCAAGGCAATAGCTACCAGGAGGTTGGTGGAGATGATCAAAACAGATCCCACACTGAGGACCCAGCCTGTGGCTATTCCGTCTTTGACTGCCTGAGGCAGAGCTGTGAAGAGAGGGACGGCTGATGTCATATTCTCAAAGAAGCTCTCCATCATCTCTGAACTGTTCCAAGTGACCATCATTCCCTTTTCTATAAGATATTTCAGGAGTTTCTACAGCAAAGTCCAAAGGTAGTCACATCCTTCCTGGTCCAAAGTGATCCAAGTACAAGTTATGTAAGTGTCAAGATTTCAGTGAAAGTGCTGTGTGGAGACAGGAGTCTTTTTCCCACCACAGGAGAGAAGTACGTCCTCGGCTACTGCTGCGGTTTTGCTGCTTCGACCCTTGTCCAGTCTGGCTGTTCTCCAAGTCCCATCAGTGGATCTGTAGTGCATACTTCCGGCTTGAAGATGTCATTTTCCATCAACATTCTGTATGGAATTTGGAAGCAAAACCCAAAAACACAAGTGAAGTACACAGAAAATGCTGCTGATTAAGTTGCTTTTTTTAAGAAGTTCACTGGTTGTAACTTCCGAACTCAAAATATTGGGATACTTGAGTGTTCCTTGTCCTGAGGCAGTAATGCAAAACAGATAAAAGTATCCCGTCCAATTGTGTAACTCTTAGTGTCGTCCAAGTCTCACCAAAGCAAGGATGGAAAGGTTAGTAAAAATCTGCTCTTGCTTTATATCCTCCAGGTACTCTTCTTGTGTGTAATTATGTTAAAGGAGTCTCAGAAATGCCAAAAAACAGTCTACATTCTCTCACATTGGGTCGTCTGTACTGTTTTCACATTGTGGAATTGTTCTGTGTCCAGCTTTCAGATCTTAGTCACTCCCTGCGTTGATATGGTTTCTGCTCTGATTTCTCTAAAACTGTAAACAAACAGAGAGAGAGAGAGAGAGAGAGAGAGAGAGAGAGAGAGAGAGAGAGAGAGCGGATGACCATAAGACTGGAGTGGAGTGCCTGAGCATCTGTGGGGTTTTTTTTGACAGTGCACTTCATTAAACTAATATTATTCTGTGTAGCTTATTAGTGCAAATCCAAAAAATCGAATATAGTTAATTTATGTTCATAATTGAACTCATATATTTTATATTCATTACATTCAACACATTTCAAGTCTTTTAATGTTGACACAGTTTGAATAATAATGTACTCAAAATGGCATATTCTAATAATTTGACATATACTATATATATATATATATATATATATATGTATGTATGAGGTCTTGTTTAGGAAATATTAATTGTTCATGAATTACAAAGGCAGCCTTTCAGCACCTCATACCAAGAAAACTCCACTTCCCAAAATGCCCTGCATGATCACATGACACAGAGGCCCAATCACAGGATGTTCTAGTGAGCCACCTCTCTGGAGTTCTAGCCTCTTTCACCTGTTGCTCATTAAGGACATTTCTATAAACTGCATTCTCACAAAGTATTGTTCCTCTTTATGTTTGTTTATATTCTGGTCTGTTTGTTTAACTGTCTCTTGGTTTATGGTCTTTGCTCTTTGGATTTGTCATTTTGTACCTTTGCCAGCTATTCGTCTCTTTTATAAGAATCTCTAGTAAACCGGTTTTTCAATCTTGTCTGCCTTCTTTCTCCTACACTGTCACTATGAAACATTTGTACATGGAGCTGTGAATTGACGACAACTTGGCAATATGATAGTGATACAGGGGTTATGGTGTGATATAGTACAATATATTGCAATTTGTACTATACAGTATTGCCAAGTTATAAGATACAATTACTATTACAATATTGTAATTTAGGTCTGGCAGTGGTGCACACTTACACTTACATGTTTATGTTGGAGCAGAAGAGTCAAATGTACACAGTAAATCTGCCAGTGTTAAATCAACACTATTAGAGTTCAATTAACACTGAGAGTGTTACATTTTGACCCCCTTAGTGTTAATTTAACTAATAGTGTTGATTTAACACTGGCAGATTTATTGTGTAGTGGTCGGAGGTTTAAACAAAGAAAAAAAATGAAACACTGTCACCAATCATTTCATGTGAACTCTTCATTAAAAATCAATCTCAAAACAAATGCAAGTGTCAATATTGTCTAATTTGTCTTACACCCTACATTTCACACCCCTTACATGTCTTACAGCCCTACACTTTAGCATCCAGCTTCACAAACTATCATTTTAAGATCAAATCCTGGCTTATGAGTGAATTCATGAAGCCTCAAGAATGCTCTCCTACGTCCTCTTCAGCGAGGCTCTCTTTGTGATCAGCTCTCTGAAAGATCAAAAACAAACCTCAAATACATGTTTACTATCTGCTACATGCTACAACAGGCCACACGCTGCAATCCCTTCATGTTGAAGAAAGATCTTTTTATGAGAACTCCACACAATAAAGCTCTGCTCCCCACAGCCAGACAATGTAGCAGAGGTATTCATCCCTGCTAGACTGTTCAGTGCTATTGAAAGCAGCTCTTGGTCAGCAGTTATTGTGCCACACTCTGACCCCCAGCTTGGATGCAGTTTGCACAGAACAGTGATTGCTCCTCAGCTAGACCTAGCTGCCTTATCTCCAACTGACCAAGGAAGGAACCTTCCGGGCTGTCGTCTGTTTCGCCAGAGAGCTGAGAGTGACTTTTGAAGCTGTGGTGAGGTTCTTCAAGGCCTGAAGATGTCTATAAAGAGGAGACTACTGTCCATGTTGTTGTGTTGTGTGTACTGTGTGGCTTCCCTCTTCTGCCTCCACCCAGACAGGAACAACTGTGTCTCTAATGGCACCAGGTGAGGTTCTGCTTGCTGTGGTAATGTGACTTCTGTGCATACTCGGGTTCAGGGAGTTCCTCCTGCTTCTTTTTCACATGCGTGCAGTTCCCAGTCATGCTCACTTTTATGCCATTGTTGACATGTGTCTGGAATGTGTCATGACAGTGAGTCATCGGCTTCCTGTTTGTGAAGGTCAAGATGTCTCTGACCAAATAAGTAACAGCCAAACCATTAAACAGTTGGACCCTCAAATAAGCAACCCTTCTTCACAGCAGACCACTCACAGCATGCTTATAACTGGTAATGCACATTAACCTCTTATAGCCTGGCACTGCCCATGGGTCCCGTATCTATTCCTTACATTCAGAGAATTACTACACTCTTAAAAGAGATGGTTGTTCAAGGGTTTTTCAGACTGACAAAGAATGAGCTGTAGATGGTTCTATATAGAAACCTTTTTTAAATAGTTCTATATAGCACCAAAATTGATTATTTTATTACTGCAAGCTTGACATCACATCTACCGCAGAACACATTTTGAAGCTATTTATAACCATTTTTCATTCTGTATAGAATCATCTACACTCTGAAAATGATGGTTCTTCAAGGGTTCTTTATTAAAAGAAATTGTTCTATATAGAAACAGGAACACTCAAAGAACCCCTTGCATGTATAAAGAGTTCTTTCCATGGTGAAAGACTTCTTCAGATTGATTATAAATGCATTGTAGATGGTTCTCTACATAACCTTTTTGGAAATGATTGTATATCAACCCAAAATGGGTTCTGCTGTTGTTACCATTTCACACTTGTAATAATAGAATAATCTTTTTTTCATCCATTTTATAAAGCTTTCATAATGCAAATTTTTTTTCTGTACGACCCTTGGAAGAACCATCTTTTTTATGACGGTATTAAGACACCTTTTGAAAAAGGTTCTATATAGCAATAAAAAGGGTTCATCTATTATTACAAACTTGACATTGTAACTACAGCAGAACCCTTTTGGGGGCTATATAGAACTATTTTCAAAAGGTGTCTATATAGAACCATTTACAACACTTTCCTCATCAATCTGAAGAACACGTTCACCATGGAAAGAACCCTTTATCCATGAAAAGGGTTTTTTGAGTGTTCATTGTTCTATAAACCTCCATTTTCTTCACTAAAGAACCCTTGAAGAACTCTTAAGAGTGTAGTGTGTCTCTAAAATTTAGTTTAAAAAGGGAATCATTTATTTTATAAGTGATGCAGTTTTGGTATTTTGAAACTGTTTGAATAGTAATTTACTCAAACTTGAAATTAAATATTCTAATATTCTAATTTGAGTTTCTGGACTATAAGCCAAACTGATCAACATTAAAAAAGACATGAAATGTAACTTGATATGTAATTAGTATAAGATAATTTACCTTTCTGAATGTAATTATGAACACCAACAAACTTTTCCCACAATATTCACATTATTGATGTAGCAACTGTATTTCTTTCTTATCTTCATATAGAAGCTGAATGTGTTTCTGCTCAGTTTTTTCTTTTCTGCCTGTTTTGAGTTGGCAGTTATGTATTTTACTTTAAAACCATGAGCCATAACTTTTTGGAATAAGCATTTTAAAAACTGTGACATTTTTAGGTGTCATTTTTTATTTTTACAATTAGATGTAATGTGTTTAAATATAATTAGATGTTTGAAGTACTAAACGACCAGAACTGAACATTCTGATTTTGTTCTGCAAAAGAACGACCACTTGTGGCACAAATCTGAGTTGCAATAAAGTTTCTTCAGTGCTGCACAGCCAGATTTAGGGAACATTCTGGAATAAAAATTCCAAAAAGCATCAACATTTTTTATGTTCAGCAGTAAATTACAAACAAATAAAAATTATAAATCACAGAGCACTTTTTCTGCTTACAAAAACAATCATTTTGCATTTATTTAATGTATCTGCTTCATAAAAACAGATGTGAGCTTTAAGAATTTAACTATATGGTGTAGTTCTGGTTTAAGCAGCATTATTAATGGAGATGCTTTATTTAAAAGAAATTAGTCCTCATTCGTTCAAAAAGATGGTCATTTAAGTGGTTTTATATAGAACCATGAACAAAAAAAGAACCCTTCATGTGGATAAAAGGTTCTTTCCAAGGTTCTTCAGACTGATGAGGAAAGTGTTGTAGATGGTCCTATACAGAAGCTTTTTGAAAATGCTTCTATATACCACCAAAAAGGTCTGGTTCTGCTGTAGTTGTGATGTCAACCTTGTAATAAGAACCCTTTTTGGTGCTATGTAGAACCTTTTTCAAAAGGCTTCAGAATACAGAACCATCTACAGCACATCCCTCATCAATCTGAAGAACCCTTTCACCATGCAAAGAACCTTTGAGTGTTCATGGTTCTATATATAACCATTTTCCTTACTAAATAACCCTTGAAGAACTATCACTTTTAAGAGTGCATAACTAGGCTTGATGCCTGTCTGAAGCCTAAACCTAGGCTATGCATAATCCATATCTGTCAATCTCAAATCCAACTTGTATCTGGGTCAATACTGGGTCCCTCCCTTTACTATATATTGTGCAAGGATGTTTCTTAACTGTTACTGAATAATTTATAGTAATTACTGAATAATAAGGCTTAAAATTAATAATTGACAAATATGCACATTACTGGATTCATGGACATGGAATAATATTGGACTGTATTGCAGTACCAGTGTTTCAGTATTAAAAATCACATACATTCTTAAAAATATTTTTAAAATGGTCATTCTAGGGTTCTTTTTTTAAGAAAATGGTTCTATATAAAACCATGAACACTCAAAGAACCTAAAGGGTTATTTGCATGATGAAATGGTTCTTTAGATTGATGAGGAATGTGCTGTATATGGTTCTGTATAGAAGCATTCTGAAAATGGTTCTAAGAAAAGATTCAGCTTAGTGCCATATACAACACATTTTTTTTGCATGCTCATTGTTCTATACAGGACCATTTTCTTTACTAAAGAACCCTTGAAGAACCATATTGTTTAAAAGTGTATGCATTGGGAATTGTAACCTGAAGTTGATTAGCTTAATCAAACCTCTATTAATCAGATAAATACTCAAAATTGTCTTCTAAACCAAGTGGCTCAGTGAACTAAGGCATTGACACTATGATCAGAGGATCATGAGTTTGGATCCCATCATGCTACTTGCTATTGATAGATCTTCCTTGTTATCTCTTATAGGAATCTGGTGACGGTTGTTCAGCAGCTGTACCAGCGAGTAATGAGGCTGCTTCGCACCACGCTGTGACATTATGACCACAATCCCCTCTTTCTTCAGAGCAGAAACGAGACACAACCACAAGAATCTTCTCCAGCCTTCTCCTCAAGGGAGATTTCCTTAATGCTGATATTGCATTATGAACCTTAGAACACAAGAACATTCAGATGTTTGACATTAAAGGTCTTTTTTGATAATACGGAGAATGGTTTCATATGCTTTTGCACTAATCACGATATTAAATTCAATCTACTTGTATTTTAAGCCATGAGAATGATTGTAATGGAAGATAATGTAACTGTTCTGTATCTCCTTGCAGGTTTGAAGTGTTCATTGAGAATGATGCTGGTGTGCCTTTATGGAATGACTGTCCGGTTAAGGATTGGTTATGGCTCCAGTGGACACTCCAGAGTATTTATTGTATTGGCTCTTTACTGAGAGTCTGCCAAGAAAGTGAAAATGCACAGAAGCCTAATCTGTTTAGGTAATGCAAGCTTCATATTGAGCCTAATGTGTACAGCATAGTCATATGAAGAAACGTACAATGCTGGTACAGTGCTTGGTGTTGTGGAATTGTGATTGATTATCAATAAGGGAAACATGTTCTGCAATTCTGATTATTGCAGTGAATCTACTGGTGTAAAAGATGATTCTGTCTGATCATGTAGAATTATATACATTCCCCAAAAATGACATTTGCTCATTTGCTCCTGATTTTCCAGCCTGACAGACACATATTCCAATATACCTTCTTCTTTTCACTAGATTGTCAATCTGTGATCCAAACAAAATAATAAATAATATAAGTCACATTTTTTATTCTGATGCTGCATTATTTTCAATATATCCTAAATCTATGTGTTTTCTAAAAAGCATTAAATTGAACTCATTTCCCGTTTGAACCACCTGGTACCATGGACTGGTGGTTAGGGATTGGGCCTTGTGACCGGAAGGTCGCCAGTTCTATCACCGGGCAAGTCATGATTGAAGTGAGCGCTGGGCGCTGTGGATAGGGCTGCCCACCATTTCGGGTACATCTTCTCACACTAGTGTTAGTGTGTGTTGCACTGGTATGAATGGATCATACACAGTAGAGCTGCTGGAGATATTTTAAACACACCTACCATGTTGGTCCACCTTATAGATGTAAAGTCAGAGACAGTAGCTCTTCTGTTGCTGCACAGTTTATGTTGGTCCTCTAGTCCTTATTAGTGGTCACAGGATGCTGCTGACTGTACACCATTGGCTGGATATTTTTGGTTGGTAGATGGCTCTGCTGTGTCTGATGCACTCCACCAGTACAACACACACTAACACACCACCACCATGTCAGTATCACTGAAGAGTCACTCAAAGACTACCTGCACAGGGGTCCTGATCATTGAAGAACAGGGTGGAAGGAGGCTAATAAAGTATGCAGAGAAACAGACAAACTGCAGTTTGTAATTGTAGAACAACAAAGTGCACCTATATGGTGAGTGGAGCTGAAGTGGACGAGGAGTCTAAATACAAGGAAGTGGTTTTAATGTTGTGGTTAAAGGTGTACATTGCTTCTATTGATCAAATACTTTTATTTCAATGTAATTTTACACTAAGGTGAAAAGAGAGGGACACCATCAAAGTCATTTCACCCAAGAGGTATATTATTTTTACAATAATGCTACATTTCACTAATCTTTTCATTATAAAAATACAACATCAAGTTAGTTCTATTTTTCCATTTGCATTATGTACCAAAGAAACTCATCTCAATACAATAATACAAAATCTGACAGTTTGGAAAATGGTTTTGTAACAGAGCTTTGTCCAGTTACAAGAAGGTCTATTATAAATGGGTCATTAAACCTTTCAAGAATAATGGATTACAAGTATAAGAAACAATCAATTAAGCAAATCATGTAAAAATGGGAGTTGATTTTTATCCCATTTTTTAAAGTTCCTCAAAAGTTTAATAAACAGTAATGTTTTAAATAATCTTTTTAAATGTAAAAATTGAAGATAAAAATGTAACTGCAATTTCAATAGCAAAATCTGAATAATAAAATTCAAAATTCTATTAAAATATGGCAAATATTTACTTTTAGCTAGAAATTAGTTTACTATAAAGTTTTAGAAATTGTTCCATGCAGTGCTAGTAAGGACTTACTTTAAAACATCATTACAAAAAAAAAAGATTTTTTAATTAAATTATGAACAAGGAATTTTGTCATAATATTTTGTCACTGTATGTAGTATCTGTATTGATATATGTGTAGACTGTTATAACACACATACTGTACACATACATCAATACAGATACTACCAACAGTGCATATTCAAAAGTTCATTTGTGTTCAGGATTTAATTTAAAAAGGTAAACTGTCATGTTATATTTATTATATACAAAGTGACAAAGCTTTGTGGTTTTAATGTTGATTTAATTTTGCTTAGAACTCATGTATTATTATTATTATTATTATTATTATTATAGCTCAAATTATCACAATATTTCATTTAGAGTAAATTACTATTCATACTGTATAAACATTAAAACAAAAAGGTTTGAAGTATGTCACTATATGTGTAGTGAATATAAAATTTTCTTGAATTAAGTTTTGATCAAAGAACTTTTTGACATTTGTTTATGCACAGCTCTCCTAAGGTTGTGCCACAGAATTTCAATTGGGTAGCGGTCTGGACTTTGACTGGGCCATTGCAACACTTTGATTCTTTACTTTTTCAGCCATTATGTTGCAGATTAGCCCCTCCACCTTCATCACCATGCTTGACAGTTGGTATAAGGTGTTTTGCTTATGTGCTGCATTTGGTTTTCACCAAATGTGATGATGTGCATTATGGCCAAACATCTCCATTCTCCATTCTGGCCATCAGCCCTGGCCTCATCTGTCCAACAAATATTGTTCCTGTAGCTTTGTGGTTGGTTCAGTTGCAACTTTGCAAACGCTGTGCTACCATGTTATTTTAAGAAAACTCTTTTTTTATACAGTTTCTCTGAGCATTGCACGGCCTGAGTTTAAAGTGAATTTGCTGAGACATCCACTCAAGGGTAGTGGATTGCAATAGGTTTTAAGTTGTGAATAATATTTTTTACTGTAGAATGATGGACTTCAGATTGTTTGGAAATGGCACTCTAACCCTTCCAAGATTGATAAGATCATTGCTAATGTCTTTCCTCCTTGCCATTCTGTTAACACACATCTGAATGCTCTGACCCTTCAAACCTGCCAGATATTCTGCTTTTAAAGAGGTGGTCACATTTGCTGATCAAGAGACATAAAGAGATCAAGAGGTTTCATTGTCATTTAATCTATATACAGTACAGTACATATTGAAACTATATGTTTCTGCAGGACCAGGTGCAGCACAAGTGCAGTGAAAAACATGCAATAACATAATAAATACAAGCCCTAATAAGTACAAACTGATGCTTGTCTAACTAGACAGATACATTACAGGACAAAGGACAAATAAAATGTTGGTCAGTATGTGGTACTGAGTGATGTCTAGTGGGAAGCAGGATTCCAGCCTACAGTGTGTAGCAGCAGATTAGACATTGGACTGGTGTCTTATTTTATGTAATATAATGAATGTTTTAATTATTTTACTATTGTTATTTTTAAAACAGTGCTTTCCTTGAGAATGAACATTTATTAATGTTAAACCTACTACATTTACATTTATTACATTTATATATATATATATATATATATATATATATATATATATATATATATATATATATATATATTCTGTACAATGACAAAATAAGTGAATAAGCATATCTGTGTACTGCTGTGTCAAGTATTTCTTTGAAAAAAATAAGGAGCTGGACAGAAAGGACAGGGTGACTTTGGCAGGGGTGTGACGTCACTAAAAGTGGGTTGGACTTCCGGAAAGCGGTTCCTCTTTCCAGTCGAATCGTGGGAAAATGAAACCGGACTACAGAGCTCGCTAAGTTTTCGCGTGTTATCTAAAGAAATTCAACTTGAACTCGGGGTAATGGAATCAAAGATAAAATAACGGAGAGTTATTCGTCACTACGAGCCAGGTAGGCGTGGTCTGTGTGTGATAATTATGCTGGTTTGTAAATGTGAAGTGTTTTCTAACTCTTAGTCTGAGAGTAGTTGTCTGCCTTTGCTAAGTAGCTAATGGCACTAGTTGAATACCAATGTGGAAATACTGTCCTTGTCAGACGGTCGATAACATAACCGGTCGATAAGTACGCGGACAATGCGTCTGTTTTAACGTTTATGTGATCTGTTATTATATTATAGTCACAAATGTCCGTCAGTGACTCTTGCGTGGAGGAGCTGTGAAACGCTGTCACTCAACCTTACCGTTAGGGAGAAGTCGCAGACGGAGCTCATTCTGACCAATCACATTCCGCCATTCTGTGATTGACGGCGCGTCTGGCCAATGAAATTGCTCTAAATTTCCGATGGCGCTTGCATGAATCTTTAACACGGTTTTTTTTTTACCGGCGCACATTTGGCTATGCAGCTGACTGCACTGGGTGTATTATTAACGGGGTGGACAATGTTGTGCAATGTGCGGTGGAAACAGCTTGTTTACATCAATTTTGGCTTTTTGCTGTTTTTAGTGGGCCTCCAACAAGCTGAAGGCACCGCGACGGAGATGGCAAACCTCAACTGGAAACCGTTCGTCTACGGGGGGATGGCCTCGATCGTGGCCGAATTTGGTGAGCGATGCACCTGCAGGATCTACACGATGCTCTGCATAATGTCATATCGCACATGTACACTGGATTGGTGAGAATTGTGCCACTTTTATGGAGAGACGGCGGTATATATACGAAAGCAGTGCATTCTGCCCGGCCCTGGATTGTCATCTATTGATGGAGGCACATTTCTTATCGGTCCAGTGTGTCTGTGTATAATATGGCCTGGATATAGCTTACAAAAGCATTGGAAAGCAACTTAGGACTACAGATAATGTAGAGAAAATTTCCCAGTTAGCATTTTATTAAATAAATCATCCCTTATGTGTATGTCCCTCATTTGCCTCAAGTGCATCCACTGAATGCAGGAAATCCCTCTGCTTGAATGATGCAGGTACGTTCCCCATTGATTTGACAAAGACGCGGTTGCAGGTCCAAGGCCAGTCCCAGTGCATGGAGGTGCGTTACAGGGGCATGTTTCATGCCTTGCTCAGGATTGGACGGGAGGAAGGCATCCGAGCACTGTACTCTGGGTAAGGATCTGTGTTGGTGGAATGTCAGAATGTGCTGTTTTTTATCTCTGTAGAGTTTTAATATGTCTGCACATGGCATTCATTTGTTGGGAGTTTATAGTTAGCTAGGAGCTTTGGACAGTCTTCTCAGTTGACAGTTTCTTCCTAATGACCTCTGCTATTTCATGACACTTGTATCATAGTGGTGGCTCAAGCTGCAATGAGCTAAAAATAAATGATATTAAAACCACATGTTGTAGACATGATGTGAAAACCTTTGCTGCCTGCAATTATGGCATGAACAGTGGTTGGCATGTGACTTAATGGCAGTGTTGTTATATCAGAATATGTCCTTTTGTGCCGTCATTGTTGATTATATTAGTAATCAAGTAGTCTATCAATTACTAACAAAAGGGCTAAACACGGAACATAAACTGAATCTAAACTATTATTATAAAAAGACTAGTACTGGCTGTTTTTTTACTACAAGAGCATGCAGTAAAGATCAGAATCAGCAAATTGGGAGGGGAGGATTTCTACTTCCAACACAAGTTGGTCAATTTATTATTATTTTAAAAAATGTGGCCAACCTGTGTTTCTATAATTTAATTACATAAATGATATGAGCCAAGTAAGTACACTCACTAAAATGTAATCTGATTCTTTTGTTATCGCACTTGATTTATGTGATTTGTTTAAGAGTTTACTGTGCCCATTGTTTGTCCTATTCGAAGAATAACAGAATGTATTTATGTTGCAATTTTTGCTAATAGGAAGTACTGGAAATGTGTTCTTTGTGTTCATTTTAGCCTACACAGAGTTTGGAGTTAAATAAACAGACTAATGAACAATTGTCTGTCTGCCAATTTGGCTGTAAAGTAATTGGAACTGGTTTTAAAATTTAGTAAGCTGTTTTTATTAAGTAAGTAAGTTATGGCACACAAGTTATGTTCTTTTAAAAACATTCTCTGGCCATAATACTGAATTCAGCTACTGTAAATGAAGGAAAAATGTATTATAGCTGCTGGCTAGTATTTTAGCTCCTAGATAGCACATTAGATTAGAGCTGTAAGAAGCACAGCTTTTATTCACTGTTTCTCTGCTGCTAAGAAACCAGACTGGATGAGGCAAATTCCCTCGGGTTACGCACTGAATACAACTGTTGAGATTGGGATATTTTTACAATCAGTTTTCACACAGCCTTTTGAAATGTGGTGCAGTCAAACAGTGCATTTCACAGGCTGTTTTTGCAATCAGAAAGGCTAAAAGTCATGTCTGTTGTACTAAAGTCATTGTTATTGATTTTCTTTGTTAAGGATTTCACCCGCACTCCTAAGACAAGCTTCATATGGGACGATTAAGATTGGCACATACAATACACTAAAGAAGTTATTTGTGAGTCAGCCTGAAGGTGAGTGAAGGATAATTCTGAATACTGAATTTGCTTCATGTACCATCCACCGTTTCAGTGACTTTGAGCAGTATATAACCTTGCCACTTCCTTAGAAGACATACACTTTTAATGCCTTTGCCGTGTAGGTAGAAGGAGTTAGACATTATTGAAATCCTTTTTAGAAAAGCTTCAAGTTCAAATGATTCCTTCTTGCTTTATCAGGCAGATCTTAGTGAAGTAAAGACGTGTTATACATATTAGAGTTCATATCACATTGTATTAGAGAGTATCTTCCTTTTCATACCATCAGTTTATCCTCAAATATTTCTCCAGTATACAGTGTTATGAAGACTTGAGAAAGGGGGCTTTATGAGGCTTTGATGATGGGTGGAAAATGTCCAGACCAATTTATTACTAGAAGAGATGGAGTAAGGACTAAATTATTAACTCCAACTCTATCATTAAAAACCAGAAACAAGCCATATTCACCTAAACAACTCATCTAACAAGAATAATAAACAGATAAGTAGGACAAGGATAGCTAAGTTGGTAAGTTAACAGTTAACTGTCAACTGTCCTTTCTAAGTCTGTATCTTTGTAACTTGGAGTATCAGTTAGTTGTGCTGTGTTGTTTGAAAAGTATAGTCTGCAGGTTAAGTACTGTAATGTCCCAGTTAACATGGATTCATATCTAGAAATTGTCGCACTGATGCTTTAACATTTATTGATGATAAAAAGTTAACTCTGATATGAATTTGAAATCACACTCTATTTATCCACTAGTTTATTAGATAGATAGTGGAGAAGAATTTTCTAATGCCACCTTTATACCACTCAACCCTGTACTACAGGGGTGTCCAGTCCTGGTTCTGGAGATCAGATCCATCACAGATGACCCTGAATATATTAATTACCTGACTTAGGTGTTTTAGATTTAAGTTGTAGCAAAACTCTGAAGAGTGGTGGATCTTCAGGAATAGGATTGGACACCCCTGCTGTACTGTATGTTACAAATAAACTGCTGTATGTCAGAGTAGATGCAGCTTTACAGCCTGTTTGGGTGTGTTTTATGTAAATGTGACTCCTGAGAAGACTCCTCTTTGTTAGTGATTATGCTGCCTGTCCTGTCTGGACTTGCCTAAGAGGTGGACACTGAATTGGTGGAGGGTCATTTGACACACTGGAATTAAAATGGCAGGGGTTCAAGGAAAGCCCGATGTTGCTGGTTTTGACTAGTTTTAAACAGGATCAAGGTAAACAAACCCTAAGATGTTATACAATTGTATTTATCCTGTACCTATTATATAGTAAATGTGCTTCATGTACAGTTCTTTTAAATATGAGCTTTCCAATGATTTTAGCAACTTCATCATGGCCTGTCTCTTTGAAAACATTTTAAGGTATTGTTGTTACTCGCTTTTACAAAAGAGTTCATCCACTGTTACTAATGCATTGCCCAAACAGGAGATGCTGAAGTGAGCAGCAGAGTGCTGTCTAAAACTGCCCATCACCATCTTATCTGGCACTGGCGCCAGCATATTCCCAACCATATGCACTCTCTTTAGCAAACAACATCAACATTACTTGAACCCCTGCCCGACAATGAGGTCAATGGCGCCTTTATGTGTGTTGTGGCATAGTATTTTTTTTCTTATTCTTTTTTTGAATCTCTTCACTGCATGCTTTGCCAAGGATGTTGCCACTCTGTGTCGAATGCTTATTTTGATACAGGCTTTGGTTTGCCTGCTGGTGTGGGGATTCCAATGCCAAAATGAACGGCGCGTGCTGGACCACACTAACTGTTGGTCACATTGATCAAGGAATTACTGTAACTATTGTTCTAAACTCGATCCATATTTACTTATTATTTTTTCCTCTCCTCTTCCTCCTGTTATCATGCCTTCTGTTCTTACAATTAAGTGGTGACTAACACTAATTTTGACTACAGTTAGGTTTATTCATGTGGCTCTCACTAGTCTTGACTTGTGCTGTAAAGTTAGGGTGCAGTATTGTTGTATTACTGTTAGTGCTGTACATATATTTAACAATTAACTGTGTGATGTTTTTTTAATGATTGCAAAATAAATTCAATATCCCTCCTCCCCAAATCAAATTTATTGTCTTAGGGTTCTTCTGTTAAAGAAGAAGAACCAAATGCCACACAAGACCTTTTCTCATGTCATTTTTTTCCCCAAAAATTATTTTTCATCATCCCAGCTGGAGTTTGGTTACTGCATGTCCACCTCTACATCTTGTTTGTAGTTTTTCTGCTGGTAATGTAAATGAGACTCAGTCAGACTAAGAGACTTTGCGGTTTTTTTGTCCTTGTGTGCACTGTCTGTGCCTTTCTGTTTTTTAGACAACAAACTCTGAATATTAACAGCAACTACTGTCTTTGCTCCTTGCAGAAGAGACCATGGTAATCAATGTGTTCTGTGGTGTGGTGTCTGGAGTTTTGTCCTCTTCTTTAGCTAATCCCACAGATGTGCTTAAGGTAAGCAACTGTAAACAGATCTGTTGGAATATGATTTCAGATGATAATTTCTCCTAATGTTGTTTTTTTATTTTGTATTAATTCATCCAAAGCAGTAGGGTTACTTGATATGAAATGAAAATTGGTATAGTCTTTAATTAATTTGTCTTACCTGTAAGTCTATATCTAGTCATATTACAATACACATATACAGTGATAAATTATGAAATTCAAATACATTTCTCATGTAAACAGCTTAATAAATTGATTTAATAACATCTCTAAAGTTGTTTTATTGAAATGTAATAATGGAAGAATATTAACACAGGATTTGACAATGAAATTGTTTCCCTTTTTTGGCCAAGCAACAATGATTTCCACATACCTCAGATGTAGAACAGATTTTGCTTTTATAATTTTGAACTGGCAGTGTTCAACTCATGTTGCTACACTGGAGCTCAGTAGTCACCAAAATATTGCAGTCGGTGCCATCAACATACAGTACCAAACTTCTCACAACCCAGTCAAATTGCATTTAGATTTTGATTAAGGTTTTACCAACTAGACTGTGCTGTGTTGAACACTGTATGACTTCCTGTGAGCTTTTAAAATAAAACGTCAGGTAGCTGTGTCCAACGCCTGACATGTAGCTTGGAATGTGGTCTAAGATACGTTTTCCAACAGCCTGAATGCTGTCTGAAATTGGCTGCATGTAGCAGTGAGATTTTATGAATTTTTATTGTTTACATCAAGTCCTTAGTGAAGAAAAAAATCACATCGGCTAGTCTTTGAGAACTTGAGATCTGGATATAGTGTGAGTGGGTTGAGAGACATTTTTTGAGATAAATTATTGTTTTATTTAGGTGACTGTTGAGTTCCAGTGATTGTCAGCAACATTAGCTTCACAGCTCCAGATCTAAACTAAAGAATCGACATTTGAACATGTTTTGGCTAATTAACTACTTCTAAGTCAAGTGGACAAATGTGTAAATATGATTTATTTTTTACATTCCTTTAACAAACAGCGAGAAATGGGGAGAAAGTCAAATTAGCTTATTTAAAAATAGCTGCTGCACAAAACATGGTAGAGGTATTTCCTTTAGGTTTATTGTCCTCTCTGCTTGTGTACAGATCCGTATGCAGGCTCAGGGCAGTCTGCTACAGGGTAGCATGATGGCTAACTTCATCAACATCTACCAAACAGAGGGAACCCGAGGGTTGTGGAGGGTGAGTCAGTGAACAGCGAGCGATGGGTAAAGAACATTTGTGCTCAGGCTATTCAAACTTCAGTATGGTTTTGCAAAACAGAGGTAAGGCAGGAGTTAAAAGCTTTTGTAGGAGACAATTATTCTGGATGCATTACTCTATTTAGAAATGCATAGCTGGTAAAAACTGATTAAACTGGTACAGTACTGCACTAATCTTCTTACAGCAGGCTAAGTGGTATGTGGGATTTCACCTCAGCTGACACTGGATACTCCATCGGCACATTTTCAAATTGTGTCATGAAAATCTCCTTGAATAGGAAGTGTTCTACCTCTACAGAAATCATATCTGCGTCAGTAATAATCCACTAATTACTGTTCCCTACATTAAGAAAATCTGCATCATTATATAGATAGATAGTACTTTATTGATCCCTTTAGGAGGTTCCTTCAGGGAAATTAAGGAAATTATATAGTGCACTGTTTTAGTAAACAGCAAGGTTGTGAATAATTTTGAACACTATACAGGTTGCTTCATTACTGTGAAATACAGTACAATACATTAATGCCATGCTGCCAGTTTGAGAACATGCTTGGTGTACTCTGTTCCACAAAGGACCTGACGAAAAGGACAGTGGATAAAATGTTCACGTCTTTGTCCATCCCTAAGGTAACATAAACATTCAGTGCCCATTTTGCTGGGTGTGCCCTCAGCTAGAGATACATTGATATGGATTTTTTGGGTCTGAAACAACAACAACCGAAAATGAACTATGGATTGTGACTAATTCTGATATATCGATTATGTAAACAAACTATTTGAATATAAATATTGCTGCATTATAACATGAATGTTACATTATGGTCATTTGCAGTCATTAGAGGGAGTTAACACAGTGAGCAGCTGAGAAGACTGAAAGAAGCAAAATTTCCACTGTACATCAAAAAATTACAACAATTATCAGTTGCTTACTCATATTACTTTGTTTTTTCAGGGTTCAATGTTAACTGTTTTCCCCAGCTTGCTCAAATATAAATAAGCATGCATAAGCTAATACACAGTGTTAATTTTGACAGGTGATTTTGATTTAGTTTTAGTCTTAGTCTTCTGACTAAAATGCATATTAGTTTGTCATATTTTAGTCATGTAGTTATTGTTAGTTTTAGTTGTTTTACTTGACGAAAACTGAAAACATTTTAGTCTAGTTTTAGTCAATTAAATGCTTAAAATATTTAATCTAATTTTAGTTGTATTTTTACTTATACTATTTTAAATTAGAGCTATTTTAGACTGCTTACTGTTATTTTAATAAAACAATAGTCTTTAATTTTTGTTACATTTAATAACACAATGACATCAGATATTGTGGAAGAAAGTTGGCCCATTTTTCTTTTTCTAAAACACGTTTATTTAACTTTTACATGACAAAATGTAGTATGTGAATACAATTTGGTATCAACATGACTAAACACACACATTAACAGCAATCCCTTCACAGCCTCTTAAAAACCAGAAATTATTTATATCTGCGTAAATATCCAGTATAACAAACAACAGACACATGACAGAAGTCTGCCCTCTGAGCTTTCTGTCACAAACAATAAAGGATAGATTAAGAGGGAAAGAGTTGGGTTTCTCCGGTGTGCTTTCCTTTCTTTTACTGGTTCCTGTTGGCGTTAACATTAACTTGCACTTAATGTGGACTACCACGGCTTATGTGCCTTTCCTCTTCGTTTCATTATATGACTGTATTTAAAATGAAACGGAGGCGGTGTGTGTGTGTTACGGCTCCAGTTAGATGTGTTTGTGATCTATTTAATCTAAACACCTAAAATAATGATAACGGATTGCACATTTCCCCTTTATACACTGAAAAGTTAAAAAATTAAACATATCAGATATACATATTCATCACCGTTAGCGAACTAGCTAGCTACATTACGTTAGCTTACCTTTTTGTAAAGCTTGTGGTGGTGAGAACTGGGGACCTCTTGAGGTTAGTAGTGTTTTCCCCAGTTATTTTACATCCACAAACTTTGCTCTGTTTTGTTTTGTGTGGCAGCGAAAGTGAAATTACTCCATAAATCGCTTCTTATTTTCCGTCCAACGGAACGTTGTGTTAAACTTCACCAGTCTGACTGACTGTGGAGTTTATCGTGCTTTGAGAAAGTCAGACGTGAGGCAGGTTTATTTTAAAAAGCGGATTACTGGACAAAAACATTATTTTAGTCATTCTGTGACATTTTCGTTTCGTTTTTATTCGTCAACGAAAAGTCTAATACTTTTAGTCATAGTTTTCGTTTTAAAATATTAGTTTTTATTTAGTTTTCGTCTCGTTTTCGTCGTGAAAAAATGGTCGTCAACGAATATTTTTTGTCATAATTATTGTTAATGAAATTAACACTGCTAATACATTTAGTTAAGATTATTTATTCAATAAAGCTGGATGAGATGAGATTCCCATAAAACATCATAGATTACCATGATAAACCACATCATATTAATCATAAATACATTCATGTTAAAGCTGTCAATAATCTTAAAATTTTCATGTGCAAGTTAATGGATATTACCATACCTTCTGCAAGCCATGTTGGTAATACCAAGTTCCAGTCAGTTTTTAATCTCTCTTCTGGATATTTAGTGAAAGGTTTTTCTCTTTTTAGTGTATGATATGCTGTTTTTACTAAGTTTGTCAACTTAGAATTTGCTTCACTGTTCATCTGTCACATGTCCAGTGGGCCAGATGTGCCAGCAGCTTTTTTCACTGTTATACACACAATGTGACAGATTAGTTGTGACCCTTGAGCATTTTCTAGAAGCTCTAGTTCAGACATAAAAGAACCACTTTCATCTGCCTTGTTAGGATATTCCCTAAAACTTATCAGAACACCAAAGATAACCTGTCAAAATGATGAATATATTGCAAGTTCAAGTAGGGAGACTGCAAGTCTGAATACTTCCAAACCTGGATTCTACCCCAGGGTAACATACTCCCTCACCCTCTCCTTGTGTACATATGTGTTGCTCTCTCCCTCTTTTGCCCTGTGTTGTACACTACCCCAAGGCAATGTAAACTCGCTCGGCAAGTCAGAGAAACTTGGAGATCTACAGGTAGCCCAACCATATAACCAAAAGCTAGCAAGCTGGGCTATCTCCTTTTTTGTTCTTCTATCTATTAGTAAATGGTTCTTACAAACATTCATTTATTTGTACCCATCACTCCAATCCAACTCTAGGCAGGACTCCAAAGAAGTTCACCGTCTAGTGAATAAGGCTCCATTTTGGACACGTGGCATGTTTGCATTTGAGCCACCACAGTGAAAAGTTTGATTGGTTCATTTTGAGTATTAAAGAATCTTTTTTTGGGGTGTACATTTTTTGTAAATGATAATATTGATTCTTGGTCATGAACTACAAATGCTGACCTTTCTTGGCATTAGTCTAAAACTGAAATGTTTGTTGCAGGGCGTCATTCCCACAGCACAGAGGGCAGCCATTGTGGTTGGTGTAGAGCTGCCAGTATATGACATCACTAAGAAGCATTTGATTCGTTCCGGCCTTATGGGAGATACTGTTTTGACTCATTTCATGTGAGTAGAGCTTGCCCAAGTTAATAATCATGCAGCAGTTTACACTCTGTGTTAGACTATTAAGTAAATGCAGTTTTATCAAATGATGCACATGTTCAAACCTCAGCATATCACATATGTACATTAGGGTAGCATTCTTTTTTTTTCTTTCCTCCCACCCTTCCATTTGATGCTACTACTGTGGAAAAGTAAAAGTTCATTTTTTAGCAAGATAAGTTGATATTTGTGGTCAACACTTAATCAAATGAAATAAAATTTATTATAAATGCACCTTTTTCTAACAGAAGGTCAGTGACTGTAAATAATGCTTAGTTTTTGTTTAGTTACTGTAACCTCAGCATTTACTTTCTTTTTCTATTCTTATGATTTTCTATTAAATAATAATTGCATCGCACTATGAGCTATCAATTATCAATGAGCATTGCAGCTCTACTCAACAATTTATGTTGGTTATAAAATTGTTGTTGGTTTCTGTACTTTTTGTTACAATGTATGTATAAACTGGTAATAATCACTCAAGAGAAACTTTTAGAAGCCTAAATCCTCTAAATATGAAGTCATTTTGGAAATTTTTCACCACATTGTTGATCTCAGTGCTATATTAAAATAAGAGGGTGGGAGTTTGATTTTTTGGAAGCCAAATATTTTGGAACACCCTACATGGTCTTCATAAAGAATCTCATATCTGACTTTGTCCATTTTATGTTTGTGTGCAGTTCCAGTTTTGCTTGTGGCCTGGCAGGGGCACTAGCATCTAATCCTGTAGATGTGGTCAGGACTCGTATGATGAACCAGCGTGTGCTGTCTGGGAACTTCCTTTATAAAGGTACACTGGACGGTCTCATGCAGACCTGGAGAAATGAAGGCTTCTTTGCCCTCTACAAAGGCTTCTGGCCGAACTGGTTACGCCTGGGACCCTGGAACATCATTGTATCCTTTAATTAATGAACGTCTATTTTCCCAAATGGATTAGATGATTTGTTTTACACTGACTCTCCACTAGAGGTCAGAATGTAATTACGAAAGAGATAAATCCTTACAAGTCAAGTTGTTTTTGTCATGTTCTGCTATTTAAATGTAATGACACAATTACATAAGCAGTTACATAGTTATGTAAGTAGCCTAATTTAATTTACATTTGATTTGCATTCTACAGATTCAGGTCAGCAACCGAAAATGACAAAGGCATGATAAAAGTGGAGTAGTTGTTTTAGAAAAGTCTAGCAATAAAGTTTTCATCCCATATAAAAATATCATCTGCTTATCTGGTATCTGGTGTAGACAAAGCTTAAAATGAGATTTACTGTAAGAATTCCTCTGCTTAAGTGAACTATAAGTGAGAGGTAATATAGAAAAGCAACATGCTGTTGTAACTAACAGTAAAACCTGTTTTTAAAATGTTTATGTACCAGTGCACCTCCAGAATGTAGAATATTGTGAATAATGTAATTCAGAAAGCTAAACTGTCATATATTTTCAATGATTACAACCATTTTTGTTTTAGTGTTGAATTTATTCAAATTTGAACTGAAATATTCTAATAAATTGAAATGTTGGATTTAATCTGTAAACCACACTGATCAACATAAAAAATACTTGGATTGTCACTTTTACATGTTATGAATATAAAATATGACAGTTTTATGTTTTTGTAAATTAAATTATGGCCAAAATGAGCCACAGTATTCTATGTTTTTGACGGAGCACTCTGTATCTGTATTAAAATAACTTCCCTGAATCCTCCCACTTTAGTTCAAAGCCTTGACTAATGCTTCAGTTTTTCATTACCTATGAGCAGCTGAAGAAGCTTCCATTATAGCTGAGCCAGTGACACTCCACCGGCTAAAAGAGTGCGCGTGCAAGGGCAAGGGAACACATACCACATCTGTCCTGCCTTTGTCCTTCCCTGAGCATTCACAATCCCTCCTCTTATCACTCACTTTATGTGCACGCTTACTTAGAGATTTTGTTTGTTTTTTGCAAATATTTTTCTTTCTTTTTTTCATGAAACCCTTTATATGAGCCCATTTTGCACCCAAAGCTTTGGAGTTTCTCTCCTGGCAGCTAAATGTTAGGTCAGTTGTGCTTGGAGCACAATCCTCATTGAGTTACTGTCAGAAAATGCCAAGTCAGCTAGTAGCCAAGACTGAAATAATTTGAAGAAAAAAAACGAGTCATTTTGATACATTTCAGAAAGACTTCACACACATTCATTGATCTGTCTTGACTGAGTATTGTCAGTAAGTACCTCAGTGTGGTTGTGGGAGCATAACCTGCAATGGTGGCTTCCATTTAGCCAACAGAACATTTGCTAGTGACCAGATGAATACCAGGTTTGTGTGTGTAATACATGTAAAGCAAATATACAGCAGATTAACTCTGATTTGTTTAAATTAACAGTGTATCCTGCCTAGATCTGCTTGCCTGAGCACCTTAAAGTGACCTGTCAATTCTGAGTAGCCCTTAAACCTGTATATGACCCTTTTATGAGGATTACTTTGCTAAAGCTATTCCAAACTGCTGGTCATATCAATGCTTAGGGTGTAAGTTTAAACTGAACCACAAAATCAGCTATTTTTTTCTTGCAGGTCCTGCCTCACAGCTAAACATGGCTTCATACATTTTTGTGTTTTATGTAGTGACCACCATTTGAGTCAGTAAAGAGAGAGCTTTTCTCTGGAATATGCAGGGTCTGGGCAGTTTTTGGTGTGTTCATGTCTACATCACTGTGTGCATGTATGGATGTTTGCATACAGACAAGCGCACATGAAATGTAGAATATTTTGTTAGATGTGGTAAACTGTACATAATTCTGTTGTACATTACATTTTTTTTTTGTTTTTGGAATATCTAGTAACTCCATGAAAGATGTATGTAGCGTTTGTGCGATGGCCTCCTTGCCAAAGTGTACAGAACTGCACTGTAGTTGAGTTTTTAAAGTGACACATTGTAAGAAAGGTACTGTTACACATTATACACTCTCTGGTCATAATGATTTAATGGTTGAGCCTTTTTACTTCATTTCAGTCCTGCTTTTAATATGCCTTCACAAGCAATGTATGCCTCTTGGTCTGAATGGTTACCAAATATGAAAGACTGAACCAGCCACAGGGAATTTATTTCCAGTGTCTGTAATTGTGGATATAATAAGCTCAGCTGCTTGATTGTACGTGCAAAATTCTCTTTTTTGATTTGGCCTTTGGAGCTTGTAACAAACCATAATACATATTTGATGTATTGAAGAATTCATCTTAAAAGGTTTTTGAGAATTTGGTCTAGAACAGAGCTCAGTCATAGAGACCGGTGACCACAATTTTATTTTGTAACATATTTTTGAAGAGGTTTTAATAATCTATAAATTAAATTTAGGCATGAAGATCTTATGTGGAGCTCCTTTCAAGAGAAGGGGTAATTGATACTAGTGCATCTCCAGAAATGTGAATATTGTGGAAAAGTTCCTTTGTGTTCTTAATTGAATTTAAAAAGTTAAACCATCATATATTTTATATTCATGAGACAAAAAGTGACATTTTTGTTTTAATGTTGATGCTCTTTGAATATTAATTTACTCAAATTGGAAATTAAATATTATAATGTGAGATTCTGGATTTTCATGAGCTATAAGAGACACTGATAAAACATTACATGTATAATACTTTACATGTATAATACTTTGTGTAATTAATATAAAATGACTTTAACCTTTTATAATTACATTATGAACAATTAACTTTCTCATGATACTCTCATTTTTTGATGTGACACTGTATGTCCATGATAAAGAGCTGTGTATTGTATTTTTCTTCTTTTTTAGTCTCTGTTATGCACAGTACACTCCTTTTTCTGAAGTTTTTTGACGTTTAGATGATATGAGCCAATGCCCTGATTATTTTTTTGTTCTCCAATCTTTCATGTGGCTACGTCTTTCTTTTTCTAAGCATGATGCATGCCATTTTCTTTCACACTCTTTAGCCATTGAAAATGACATTTCCATTTCCATGTGCTGCCAAGAACAAGATATACCCATGTGCCACTTCATATCCTTGTACTGTTTTTCCCCTCAGATTTATTTTAGTTTTTCTGCACAATTTCCTTTTGAATTTCAATCTTAGCTAGTATTTTTTTTATCTTATTTCAAAACCAAAGGAATTTTATTTATTTGTTTTGTTCAAATTAGGAACCATATACACTTACATACATAGAATTGGTAATGTAGGAATTGATTGGGTGTATGGCCATATGGATTTTGATTGTAAGACATCTCTCCATGGTGGTAAACCTTTGAAAAGACACTTTACTTGACTATTAAAATGATATTGGTATACATTTGCTTTATGTAAAGTATTTTTAGTTATACTTTGGTAGATCTTTTTTCTGTGAGTGGAGGACAGTAATAGGAGATTTGAATGATAATGGCTGAGTGTAATTCTACATAGAGAATGTGGATTTAGGTCAACACACACAAAGATCAGAGTGACCAGGTAAAGACTTTAGTCTCCAACATTGTTTGCTTTCTTTCACTGGTCTATGCCTTTTCCATGCGCTGTGATGCCTGTCATAACCATCTGCTGGATTACTCATCACTTGACTTGCCAAGTTCTCCGTCACCTTTGATAGTTTTCAGCTATAATGGTGAAAATGCAATCATAATGTATAAAAATGTGTTGCTTGATGATGAACTGTATGAACCTTGGCTATACTCTGTCGCTGGTTTTGCTTTGTATGACATAAATGTTCACCTGACAATAAAAATGTTTCCTGATGTTTATTCTGAAATGTATTATTCACATCATTGTTGACAGTAGGTTATATTGTGTTAATCCTTTAACATCCTCATCATGAAAGAAGAAATGTTATTTTTTGGGTGGGGGGGACAATATTTTTTTAAACACCCCAATTTATTATGTACATTTTTAACATACAAGGAGATGACACTTTACGGTAAAATCAGAAAATAAACTACAAATATAAAAACTGCAATAACACGCTAGTTTTTTTTTCCACTTTTTAAACACCACACTCATCCGTGTGGTGGTGCAACAGCATTAATGGTTTTTCAGCATTTGATCCAGTTTCTTCCTTGTATGATTATGAACCATTGCTGGTTTGCATTCAGCCAAAAAATGTTGCATTTCTAGTTTTAGGCTACCATACCTCTACAGATTGGTAGAGATGGCACAGTCACATTATGTTAAGTTCAAAACCTTCAAGAAGATGTCACTTAAATGTGCTCTACCAAATGGTTGAACAGAATGTTGAAGGGTTAACAGACATTCAATTTAACATTTTTGTGATCTTAAAGGGCTAATTAATATGTGTAGTTTAATTTTTTCCCCTTGTGATCCAGTCCTGTGGGCAGCATCTTGTGACCACTGATGAAGGCCTAGAGGAGTAACAGCACAAACAGCAGTATATTTGAGTGGACAGTGTGTTCATGTCAGTACATATTTGAGTGGACAGTGTTTTCATGTTTGGGCGGCACGGTGGCTTAGTAGCACGTTCGACTCTCAGCACTGAGGTCTTGGGTTCGAGTCCCCATCTGAGCGGAGTTTCCATGTTCTCCCTGTGTCTGTGTGGGTTTCCTCCGGGGACTCCGGTTTCCTCCCACAGTCCAAAAACATGGGGATCAGGTGAATTGGATACTCTAAAATTACCCTGGTGTGTGTATGTCTGTATGAATGTATGCATGCCCAGATATGGTTGGCACTCTGTCCTGGGTCATGCCCCTACTGCTCGATGTAGTCCTCCAGGTGGACGGTCGCTTCCAGTTGAGAGTACGCTGTGCGCAACTGTCTGCCGCGTCTCGCCGGACTGTGTGTATATGAAGTGTGTCAATTGTAAAGCATCCTTGGGTGTCTAGAAATACGCTATATAAGTGTAATGTGTATGTATGTATGTACCACCACATCAGCATCACTATAGTGCTGAGTCCTGACTACTGAAAAACAGTGAAAGGGGGATAAAGTATACAGAGAAACAGATGGACTACAGTCTGTAACTGTATAAGTATAAAGTGCACCGATATGGTCAGTGGCTTATGAAATGGATAATGAGTGTGAATACAAGGAGTTTTATTTTATGTTAATCTGAACTGTATATCAAAGACCAGTATATTTAAAATGATTGTATAGATTAGAACAGCTTGACAAATTCATGTAGTGTTGATTCCCAGGACTGTGTGAATAAAAACACTCCAAATACACACTACTGTCAACACCATAATTCAGAACATTCTGCAGTTTCTTGACAATCTTTATTTGTAGTGCCAAACCCATTGCATAAAGTTCTGCTCTTATATCTTCTGACATCTGAACATGGTTTCAATTAAAGTTCCAGTGATTTAGTTGAATAACTTGTTGCTTCAAATATGTTTCAAAATTTCATGGCGTCAACAAATCCCCAAAAAGTTGGGACAAGGCCATTTTTACCACTGTGTGGCATCCCCCCTTCTT
>BRDA01042240.1:5345-19626 GCA_036984385.1 Crenuchus spilurus
CTCTCTCTCTCTCTCTCTCTCTCTCTCTCTCTCTCTCTCTAGTCTGTCGGACGTATTAGGACGTGACAGCAGTGATAGTTTCGGTCACACCATCCCACCCCCCCCTGGCCTCCTGTCGATTATCCTTTGATGAGATTTTTCTCCGTGAAAAAACTATTCTCGGTCGTGTGACACATTAGTATTACCCTTTTATTAATCGTGCCTGTTAATGTCGTTCATTACCTTTTACGGACCCGAACCCGCCCACTCATCACAACGAATTGTAACGCCTATGACATTAGACGGTTAATGACAGTCTAGACTTAGACCTTGTCTGATCTCTCTCTCTCTCTCTCTCTCTCTCTCTCTCTCTCTCTCCCTCCCTGACTTTCTGTCACAGTACCACCGCAGGCCAGACTGCTCAATGTAACCCTAGCAACTAAACTTCCCCATCGTCACCAGTCGAATCTTGTTAGAGTATGCTGGGACTTCCATTTTTTGGGGGTGCTGTGGACCCTATATAAGGTTATCGCCTACTAGAGTATGCCTTTGCTTTCTGGACTCTTACTTGTTAATTGTTGTGTGATGATGTGTAGGCTTTGGACTCAAGCTGCTAAATCTCTGCGCATGATTCATCCCTGCCCCCTCACTGCCTGGACCGTGCTGAGCTCGGGTGAAAGACCCTGAACTCCTGCTTGTGCTATCAACAGTCGTTCCCATGCCTTTGCATTAATAAAGTTGGATGTTGTCCTTGTAATTTGCCTTTTCTTCCCAAGCTCGCTCACCCGTTTTCATCTTTTCAGGTTCACCGAAGGTGACGGTACATTCTCAGTCAAATTCGAGGTGTTAAAGTAGAGAAGCTGAGGTCACCAGTGAACAAGATGTGTTACTGGGACTGTCGCTTGTTAATGCATGGACGGCAGAACTCGAGCTGAACCCCCTACCATGAATATGTCAGAGTCAGCATCATTAACTGACTCTTAAAGGCAACTCAACTGGAAAGAATGTTGAAAGAAATACTGAATCACTTTTTGCACAAGACAGGATTTGCTTGGAAGAACTTGAACATACTGAATACAGAACATGGGTTTAAATGTGAACATGTGATGGTAAAAATTCAGGTGAAGTGAAGCTGCATACTTAGAACAAAAAGCAGGTGTGAGGTTCTATTGAGCCACTTGCTGGCAGTGGCAGTTTCTGACATGGGCGATATGGGCAGCCACCCAGGGCGGCATCTCGTCAGGGGCAGCACGAGGACCCTCCAGGTTGTGTGAAGTGCCTTTGGGGTGGATGACGAGTTTTTCACAGAGATTTAGGGGGCAGAGGGGTAGTTGGCCTATGTCACCAAACAGGCTAGGACTGCCCCTCTTTGTTGGGAGTGTTAATTCCTTCTGCATTTTTACATTACGTTTAAATCATATTGGCCTATCAAACTAAAACTAGCATAGAGTTTCAAGACAGAACTTTGAATGATGGTCATTTTTATATAAGATCAATTCTTGCCAAGCAAATATATGTGCAAGATAGATCTAGAGCTTTTCCACTGAACAGGTTTGGTCTTTGGTCCAAGCGATCAGCATCTTTACCTGCATCCTGAATGAAACTCAGTTGGAAAGAGTAATGAAAGACACTGTTATGCCTTGTATGCAAAATTACAGGAATTTGAATTAGTTGATGAGTCTTGGTATTCATGCAGACCCATGGTTGCTTGAACCTCCATGCGCAATTTATTAGCATTTCAAAAATGACAAGCTTATGGAATAAAGAGGGAGCCTGACGGCTACAGCAACTGCTGACCCTTAGCATTCATCTCCCCTACCCGCAGCCCTCAAATGAACAATATTACATGTGGGAGTGGAGAGAGGGGAGAGCTACGGCTTCAGCTAGCTCATTAGATGGTTCTGGGAGGATCCTTCAGTTAACCTTTCTGTGCGGGCTCCCTCAACAGCAAATAAGCCGATACCTCTTAATTGTCTTTCTGTTTAGCATGCAGAACACAGGCCTCACTCTGGGAGCAGCCGGCTGAGCGTATAGACCTCACCGCAATGCTAAAACCTCATTACACAGCCTCTGGACGAGAGCTCTTTCCATACAATGTTTCTACCGAGAGCTGCGTGAGTAAGTGTTGGGAAAAAAGCAGCTAGATTTAGATGTTTCACCCTGAAGCATCTGGTTGCGCCATTTAAAAGGTCTACGTGGGAGTCATCTGCTCTCTGCGGTTCTCTTCACTGACAGTGTAGAAACAGTGTGATGTCTTTCTTGATGGAGAGGTGTCAGTGCAGAGTGAGCTGTGGAGGTCAATGTTATGAGTAAAGCAAGGCTCTCTCTGACCACCGGTGTAGCCAGTGACCAAACGTGCCTGTCAAGAGCACCCTGTGGAGAAGTGGACTGGCTTGCCAAAGGGCATGACGGTTTAACCATCTGCATAGAACAGAGGGAGCATGGCATGACCAGAGGCAAATGAATACATTTCCCATTACTCAGTTGATGTAATAATTATGCTTTGGTGTTTAGTAGCACACTGGACTATGGACCATATTTGGACATCCTGCCATCTATTTTAGGGATGCCATGGCCTAGTGGTAAGGATCTGGTCTTGTGACTGGAAGGTCGCTGGTTCGTTCCCCGGACAGGACATGACTGAAGTGCCCTTGAGCAAGGCACCTAATCCCCTAACTGCTCCCTGAGCACTGGTGGATAAGGGCTGCCCACCACTTTGGGCACAAATTCTCACAACCTTAATGTGCTCACTAATGTGTGTGTCTCACTGCACAAATGGGTTAAATGCGGAGGATTTAGGGATAAAAAATAAGGATAAAGAAGCCCAGGTCAAGTTATGCATGTTCTGTTACCTCATATGACTACTTCAGGACATCACAGATTCCACATGACATTCCTGACACTTTCCACTTTCCTTTGCTTGTGTGGTCCACTATAGTGTGTTGATTGCTTTGTACCACTCATCAGAGTCGTTGTTCCCCTCTAGCATCAATGGTCCATAGGGAACTACTTTTATGCCTAGAGGCACTCAATGTACATTGTCCATTCTCGATACACTTACTTTGGCAACTTTAGATCATCCCACAGAGTTAGCCAAGATGCTACATTATTATTATTATTAATTGTTTTTATTTATTTATTTTTTTTGCCAACAAACATTTAAACATATAAATGTGAACATACTGTACGATCATTTAAATTGAGATCAAATGATGCTATTTAGAACGATTTACAACCAAAAGCAGCTGTAAGGTTCTTATTTCGTCTGCAGTGTTGGCAGGTCCTTCCTGGCATCCGTCTTGTGCTCCTGCTCTATAACTTTTACAGACATGTAAATATGCTTTGTTAAAATGGGATTGAAATACCTCTTGGTCGGTTAACATATGATGAAGACTATCGACATCTAGCTAAAAGGTTTAAGTTTTTAAAATAAAGAAAAGAAATGCTTTGGCAGACATTGATCCAATTATAGGGTCAAGCTGTAGGAGAAGGGAGAAACCTGTTGGGTCATTGTCACCAACATGGTGTCCAACTTTGGAAGCTAGGCATGTGACACCTCAAACTGGTAGATCATTTCACCAGAACAATGGTGAGCTTCATGTCAGTGTAACATTATTCAATCTCACGTTTCTCTGCATTTGACCCATCTTTGGTAGTGGGCACACATACTGTACACATATGTGGTGGCACCTCAGGAGCAGTTGAGGGTTAGGTGCCTTGCTCAAGGATACTTTAGCCATCGGTGCTTTCATGCCAATCATGCAGTTGAACCAGTGACCCTTTGATCTCACTTCTCTGACCTTTTTTGTAATCACTACACACGAAATTAATTGCTTTTGTACATCCTATTTGGTTTTATTTCATTGCATGGCCCTTAATTCAATATTGATTGATTGATTATATGACCAATACATCAACAATACAATACCTACACAAACCCACTGTTTACTGGATCAAACTGGAAGAGAGATTCCTCTCCTCTCTATGCTATAGGGACCTAGTGATGTGGTAGCAGATGACTGTGTAGGTGGTGAAGATAAAGTATCCAATCCCCCTAGAAAAGCATGTCATATGAACTATTTATTGCCTCTCGCTCCGCCAGCGAAACATGTGTGTATTGTGTGTGACGAGGTTCCTCACTTTGATTAAGCTAGAGTCCTCCAGCAGTGTGACCATACAAAGAGCTTTTAGCTTCTCTTTCATGACTGAGTCATATAATCTCTTCTCCTCTAATACAGCTTTGAAAAAAAGGACTCTCGTGTACCTATGGCTGATATCAGAAAAGTCGGCATGAACCAACTTGGGATATAAGTCCTGTGTTGGCTGTTTGGGATGAAACAGTAAATAACAGACTGTTATTGTGTCCTGCTCTGCCTTTGCCGGTAAACCTTTTTTGACTTAGCAAGAAGATCCATAAAAACATCACAATTCATCGTTCTCCACCTTCCTGCCCTTCACAGTTTTTGGGTATTTTTTTCCTGCTATATTGGGAGTTGTTACTGTACACCTTCAGCAGTATACCCCAACAGGTGGAGCAGTAAAAACGAAGGGAAAGCGATATTCATTTCCTTTATTGTATTTGCCACAGGGGATCCTCCCTCCTAGTTGAACATGGGTGGGAGAGAGGGACAGATTGGTGCTGCTTTAACAGCACCAACGATCCCGCAATGGAAGATATCGACTGCAATGCGCCTGGAGGTCAATCGAAGTTCACAAGCCGAGACCATATTTATGACAATCTATAAAAACACAAGGCTTAAAAGTACAGTGGAGCTGGTGGGCTCCTGGAATTTGCTGTCAGATTGATTGCCTGTGTTTGCAGGTAATGCTTTTTCTCACTCTCTCAGCTCTGCTTCCATTGGCTTTCGCTCTGTTTATTTACTTCCACCTTTTCATCAGCACTTTTCATTTTTGGGAATAACCTTCGAACCCCTGCACTTTATCTAAAAGTGACGTCAAACGGAGCTGTGAGCTTGGTAAATACGACACTTCTTTCTGGGATCTGGCATGATGCTGACTTCGTCTGAGCGATGCAGATTGGATAGGGGTTTGGGAATTTAGCTGTTATCAAGGTTACAGTGCTTGACCTGAACCCTCTTTGCTGATCAGTCCATTTAGTGGTTTGGCATCATTTCAGTGAACAAGAATTGATTTTGTGTAGTCTCATTCCCTCCATCTACAGTTTATCACTCCTGCAGTATATTACAAAACTCTTACTAAAGACTCAACAACTACATATGCATCAACAAATAGAGTATCAAAAAAATATCATTTAATTCAAAAAATTAAACTCATATAGTGTGTTAAACATTATGCCTTATAGCTCATGAAAAGCAGAAACACAGAATCTCAATTAATAAGAATATTTCATGTTGATTTTGAGTAAATTGCTATTCAAATACTGTGTATTTCTCAGAGCTACAGCTGCCACATTTGTAATATCAACACTCCTGAACCAGAGACAACATCAGAAGTGTCTTACCTGAGCTAAGGAAACAGAACTGGAGTAGTACAAAGTCATGTTTTGAGATGAAAGCAGATTTTGCAATTCATTTTGAAATCATGCTCTTACAGTCTGGAGAGACACAAAATCCAAGGTGTCTGAAGTCCAGTGTGAAGTTTCTGCAGTCTGTGATGGTTTGGGTTGCCATGTCATCTGCGGGTGTTGGTACACTGTGTTTTATCCAGTCAACACAGACATCTACCAGGAGATTTTAGAGCACTTCATGCTTCCATCTGCTTACAGTGATGCTTAGGACAAGCACAGTGCCACAATGACTACCAAAAAAGTTTGCTGACCATTATATTACTGTGCTTGACTGGCCAGTGAACTCATGAGCTATAAGCTGATCAACGTTAAAATAAGATATATAGTAATATATGATATATATGGTAAATGTATATCATTTCTTCAATAATTTTAAACTCTAGTCTTGGGAAATGCCTGTTCTTGGCAGGCTTTGCGGTATTCTCCAACTAGCTTTCTATCTATGCCTGCTCTTCAAAACCTGATTCAGCTCACGGAGGGCTTGATGACTATTTGATGAATAGAATCAGCTTTGTTATTGCTTGGCCAATGATAAACTGCAGTATATAGGTGCTGGAGGACTGGAATTGAGAAGCTCTACTTAACGAAAGCACTGATAAAGCTCAACTAATGAATGCATTGCATTATCACCGTTTTCCCTCGCTCAATGTCAGATGTTCACATTTAGTCCCTAAGGTTGAGAGTAAAAAGTTATCAGGCTGTCACCATCAGTAAAAGTCAAGGTGATTACGTGCACTAATTCTTAATGCTCACTCTCTGTTAGTTTTTTTTTTTTTTTTTTTTGTTCTTCGCATTAGGTGGACTTAGACCTAAGCCAGGCCCTGAATCCGATGTAATCCCCGCTCGTTTGGCCTGAAACCTTTGGCATTCTCAATGAGCTTTAGAGGTGAGACTGCTACACCATTAGGGATCCTGCACATTTTGCAAGGGCTGGAGGTTGGAAGGCGAGGCCAGAGGCTGGCCTTGTTTAATAAGTCCCACCGTTGGCTCACGGAGGCCAGCCCCCCGCTCCATACACCCAGGAGTTCCACACCTGATCCCACCGAAATCACCTCTACCTGCTGAGCTGTATGGCCGGAAATATCCTCTTAACTGTAAACGAGTTCATCCTTCCCAGATAAAGCGCTCCCATATGCATAATGAGAGTTTGTGAGAGCATCAGGGCTCATTTATCTCCCTGGCTCGACCACTCTCCCTCTCTTTCATGTTCTCCTGAATTTCGCTTTTGGCAAAGTCATGGCTGCGTTCTGACCAAAGGCCCCATGGATGTCCTGTCAGGGAGAAACAAGTGACAGGACCCTGCGCATGTGAAGAACTGAGGGTGTGAATGTATGCCAGGAACCTGTTATATGCCCTGCAGGTCTGGCCCCTGACTGCATTTTCTTCTGCGAAGGAGACGGCTTTGGATACCTGCTAAAAATACAACCCTGTCCCTAGAGCGCAGAGCAAATCTTGCACTATCCACTGACCACCTTTAGCTGCTAGTTCTCTGGGCATTGCTCATCAAACACCATTCTGTCAGAGGCAGCAAGGTCTGCTAAAATTGTATTCTTTTAAATGAAATCTTGTCTGATGCCCAAGGCGTGCAAGTCCGCACCAGCCTAAAAATTTATCAGCCGTAATGTTAAAAGCGCCTCTTTGTATCTATTGTCCATTTTATCAGCTCCACTGAACTGCACTTGTTAGTCACCTTGTTCCTCAGGACTTCAACAGAGCAGGTGGTGGATCATTCTCAGTGACACTGATGTGGTGGTGGTGTGCTGGAGTGAATCCGTTGGAATGTATTGTCCACTATATTAGACTTACCTTGTTGGGCCATCTTGTGGCATCCGGGAAAGCTGGTGTCCTTCACAATTTGCTTTGACACTACAATTAAACCCTGCTGAGGTGTGTTTGATCAGGAAGATCACCAAACTGTGCAGGATTCCGGCCCTCCAGGACTCGAGTTTGACACCCCTGTTTTAGATGTAAAGTCAGAGGCAGTAGCTCATCTCTTGCTGTCTTTCATTGGTGGTCAAAGGAAACTGTTTGGTTGCTGGACCATTCTCAGCCCCACAGGTGACTCATTCAAGTCATGCCACCATCATGCCAATGTCACTGAGAGTGATCCACTACACAAATAATACCTGCTCTGTGGGGAGCAGGCTGAACAAAGTGTACAGAGAAGCAGAATAATAACAGGTGGCAGAGTGCAGATACAAATAGAAGGTTTTAATGGTGGATGGTTTGTCTATGTTGTTCTTCAGCAGTCTGTCTCCAAGAAAACTATGTGTAGCCCCCGTCTGAGGGCTAAGCTGCTGCGCCCTGTCCGTGATCGATACCTACACCATTTTGCTTTCCCTTCATGTAACCTCTTGCACCTGACACACTGACATCAATTCCCTGTGACAGATGACAAAATCCAGCTCTGCACCATCCATCTCTCTCCAAAGCCTGAGAAGGGACCTTTCAGGGTAATAGGTTCTAATAGTCTCTCTCCTTGAGTGGCGAATTTCTCTTGCCAAGGAGTCTTCGGCAAAGGTGTCTGCTGCTAGTAGTCACCTGGGGACGATTCATATAAAAGCTCGGCACGGCAGCGCGAGGAATAGCTGCGGAGCCCCCAGCAGTATCTGTCTGCAGCTTTGGCAACAAATCCCCCGTCTTTTCGACGGTGTGAAAGGAGGAATTATTTTCCTCCATGCAGCTTAGCCCAGCATTGTGAGGAGCAGTTATTATCATGTGTGGAGAATATAGATGGCATGACATTCTCCCTTCTTTTTTCGTAAAAGCGGAGAGGGGAGGCCTTCTGGTGACGAGACGTGCGATTAAATCCCTACTCCCAAATCCATGGGAAGACGTTGCTGGAGGGCTTCCTTGCTTTCCCCAGCAGATTTCTGCAGTACAGAGGATACGGGGATGGATCAGATACAGTAGGCAGAGAAACAGTGGCTTTGTCTAAAGCAGAGCTTAGGAGAACCACTTAGAGAGCGGTTATGGCATCTGCACTAAAAAGCAAAAAAAGGATATGCAGTCATTATAATACCTCCCTGATGTGGAAGCTGGCAGTGTTTGTCCTGATGCTGGTCCTTCTGATGTAATCTGCTCAAGCACAATCAGTGCAGCAAGCAGGTAAACGGTAATTGTGTTCCATGCCAAAGCTTTGACAGACTCTCACCTTGGCCAGGAGTCCATAAAGTGGATTTGGGATCACTTTGTGTCAAGTTTATGATGTTACAACATGACCTGAGATGCTCTTCTGTGTATTAAATGTGACTTGCCAACCCATGGGAAGAAGCTGTTTAATCCAGAAGCCTTACGGTAGACCTTGGACAAAATGGGCAGGTGCTAGATGACCTTTCCGCCATGAAAAATTCAGCTTGTTATATGAAGTTCAGTAAAAAAGCATCCGTTGTCTTATTATTAATGTACATGAGTTCACTTTGGCACAAATACAGCAACACATTTTAAATGCAACTACACCAAAAAAAGCATGTTCTAATGTAATGTTTCAATTATTCATATTGGCAAGGCTTTGTAAAATGATCTTAATGACTGCTGGAGCACCACAGCAAGTGGTTATTAGCACTCGCTAACACATTAGTACCGCGCAACGTGTCAAATCAATAATAATTAAGGGATGAAAGTTATTTTTTTTTACGGTTCCTCCCTGCATGGTTTCATTAAAGGGTTGATGCTGCCATCCAGGCTTTTGTTATAGAACGTTTAAAAGCAGACTGTTTTTGAAGCAGCAGGAATTTAGATTTTCCATAATGTAGCTCATTATATGGATAATTATGGATCCAGTACTGATAGACCAACACTCAACAGAATAAGGATGAAGGAACTGGAGATCTTCTCTTTTAACAAAGACTAGAATGTGGTCTCTGTGGTTGTGAAACCTAGATAATAGGAAGAACATTGATTTTTTAGATGAACCCTTTTTTTGGACACATTATGAGAAGAAGCAGTTCAGTTTAGAAGTTTAGAAGGTGAAAGAGCACCAGCTAAAAGATGGATGGATACATTCAGAGGAATCATGATCAAGTCATTAAGAAATGTGAAGACACAAGTAGAAGCCAGAATGTTCTAAACACTATACAATGGAACCTTGGTTTTTGTCATTAATCTGTTAATCTGTTAAACTGTGTGATGATAACGGAAACAAACAATAACTGAAGCAATATTTCCCATAAGAAACGATGTAAATCCAATGAATCCATTCCAGTATCTCCAAAATATTAAAACTGTATTTTAAATAGAATAACTAAAGTTTTACATACAGAAGACTAATGAAATGGAAAAATGAACATTTACTCACACTCAGGTTTACACTGTTTTAGAAATAATTGTATCTATATCTAAAACTGAGTGTATTGGCATTTGGGACCGTACGCAGATTGATGATTGGAACCCAGTAGCATCTTTGGGAATCGAACAAACCGATTCAGAATCGATTCTTGTGGTCACAAATCGATTTTTTTCCGACTCTAAAAATCCGAAAATGAAATACTTTACCATTGCAATCTCTGCAAATCGCATGAGTCACGTCAAGGACTTTCTTATCCGGACCGGGTTGACGGTAAAATCCAAAGTGTTTCCAAATGGTTGCTTTCAAAGACCGCGGCTTGGCTTGCATGCCTGTACATAGCCCACGCTGCTTCCTTGTTTTGCCTAGCACTACGGTGGCTGAGAAGGCACATCCGCACCCGCGAAAAAAATTTATTTTTTTGAAAACGAGAATCAATTCTGAATCAACGTTAGAAACATGATTCGAGCTCAAAGCGATTTTTTCCTGCACCCCTAGAACCCAGTGCAGAACAGACAGAAGCTAAAGAGCTTCAGGAAAAAAAAAAAAAGGCAAAACTAAAAGCGATCACACTAAAGCGACGGCACGCAGTGATACCAGTTATTCTGGTATAAAATGTATTTTTGTTAATATTTTTGAGTGTCTGGAACAGATTCATTGAATTTACATTATTAAATATGGCTTCAATAATTCTTTCAGTTATTGTCAGTCACTTTCGAACGGGTTAATGATGAAAAACGAGGTTCTACTGTACAACAGATTTTAAACTCTATACAGAATATTTCTAGGTTGGTGATTTTATCTACAAATCAATACAGCAAGTTTTTTTTACCTCCCTGGTTCATTATTCAGCCAGTATATCTACAGTATCTGGGAAATATCTTCCTCTCCATTAAAAAAGGTGATGGGATTTAATTTTCTTCTTCTTTCTGTCAAAGATGGAGAGCAACAACTCAACTAGCTCCTCCTAAGCACTGAGTAAAGCATAGTTAGCATGTATTAAATTCCCTCACAGACTGATCTGCTCAGAATAATCAAGTGAGTTGTGCTTTAAGCAGGATGGAGGTAGATCTTAACGCTAACAGACATCACAGGAGATTACATTTTGCTTCTCTTCCATTCTCACTGCCCTCCTCATCTATTTGCGTGATCTGTATTGAAGCAGGATTAGATAATGGGTTTAAAGTGTCAGTTTTATTCCCAGCTAGAGGCTTGCCCTTTTTAATATTTGACCCTATTGAAATAAAACTATGAAACTGAATTATTGATGGTTCCCAGTGGTGTCCATAGTGGTGTAGCGCCGCAGATGTTTTCCAATACACCTTAAACCCAAGGCCACTGCATGTCAAGATGAATGAACTTCCACATGTGTACATGTATACCGAGCTGTAGAAATGCATAATGCTTGTTTGTATGGCCCACAATGATGGCAATATGCAAGAGCCATCCAGCATTTTTAAAGCATCATTGGAAATCAATAGGACTCCTGTTGTTGATGATGTTTTCATGAAAGTGCTTCCTCCTTCTCCTCATGCTCTCCGCTGTTTATATCGATTTTATTGTCAACCTCCTCTGTTTTATCCTGTCTTGTCATTCTGTCTTTGCCCTTAATAACTCCTTGATTATCACCACATGAATGCCAAAAAGGGCAAAATAGATGTTCTCAAAGCTCTGGTTGAGTATCACATTGCTATTTGTTCCCAGAGATGGTTGAACATAACAGTCTAGTGTATTTATTTAGGCTTTTGTGGTTAGGGCGTAGGCTTGGGTGGTAGATGATGCCTTCCATCCATTATTGACAGCTGACAGACATTGTGATGTTGAGGCAGCATCATGGTGTCCCTCATGTACATGTGCCATTCATCTGAGATGCTTTCTTGATGTCTCTGTAAGCTTTCAGTTTTCATTCATTGTTGGAAGTGTTGGGATAACATTTCATGAAATACTAGTGCATCTCCAGAAAATAGAGTATTGTTATTATAAATATATATCATGAACACAATTACGCTTTCACTCTGTACAAATGAATACATGCTTTTATGAAACTTCTATGACCACATTTTATGGTTCCCAATGAATAATCGCTACTGTTTCGTGATGCCGTATTGTTGTAACTGTATTTTCCTGCAAAACAAATTGGTTTATTAGACTTCATCATTGTCCAATTTTTATTGTTTATGAATTGATTTATTCAATGATTTACATGTTTACTTTTCCCAGCCTCTCTACTTTATTATCTATGTTGATCCCTGACAGAATGTAAATAGTTGGATATTCTTATTTTTATTTATTTATTTATTTATTTATGTCACACTTCCACCTCAGCCATACTATATGTGTACGTCTGTTTTTTTACCTTCTGTTGTCCATGCGCTAGTCTCATTAGTGATCACACCTGTCTTGTACTCACAGCCCCATTTGTTCATCCAAGTTCATCCAGTGATTGTGTGCTATATAGATCCCTTGTGTTCGCCTTATCCTTTATTTGCCTTCCTTTATTTGGATTACACCACTGCATCCGTTCCCCTCCTCTACCCGTCAACGTGACACTTTATTTATGTATTTATTTATTTTGAGAGTCCGTCCAGTTGTCGGGAATGTGTGAATTCTTTTTGATTGTCTCAAGTTAAGGAATTAAAAACAAATCATAATTGAATTTAACAACTGTCATATATTGTATTTTCATTACATGTAAATTGACATATTTCAAGCCTTTTTTAAAATATTGATTTACAGATCATGAAATGAAAAATCCAGATTCTCAAATTATTAGAATATTTCATTTTGAGTTTGAGTAACTTACTTTTCAAAAAGTTTCAAAATTAAAACAAAAAAGATCATTTTTTTTCATGTGATTAATATAAAATATATGATAGTTTCCCTGATTCAATTAAATTATGAACACATGCCAATTTTCTACAATATCCTACTTTTTGGAAATGCACTAGTACATCTGCTTACACACTCACACTTCTATTTTAACTGGTTTTTATTTTTTTTATTTATTTTTTTTATTCATTTGTCATTGAAGAGTGCTTTCCAGTGAAGAAGTAACACCATGATTACACCATCCATCCCTATATATTAGGAAAAAGGTACAAAATATTAAATGCCATATTAAAAAAAAAAATTAATCATATTTTAGAAACAATATAAAATATACAATTAAAATGTAGTAACACCTCTGAAGGATTCCACTCATCTGGAATCTTTTTACATACTTAATAGTAATTGATGGACTAGTCACAGTAAAAGAAAATCTGTAAGAGGTTGTAATACCTTTGCAAGACAACTGCTACCCCAAGGTCATCTCTCACTTGCCTTTAGATGTCGTCACATGCCATTTAGGTACACATTGCCCAACTCCAGTTGGGTTGATATGTAGTTTCTCACAAAATCTTGATCTCAGCATCAATGAATTTTTTCTGAAGACTATCCTCAGCATTCTCGGAGAACGTGCTGGAAAGCCTGGAGACTTACACTGTAGCTAAACAGAAATGAAGTACCTTTAGGGGTAAGTCATATGTATTTAAGATTAAAGCACTGAAAAACAAAGTGGCTTCAGAGCCAGGGAAGCAGCAAAGTCCCTTTTCATTTCACCTTTCTTTACACTTTTAGTTTATATGCTACTTTTCTTTAATGGTGTTAATGTTGACATGTTTGAACTTCTGTAAGAATCCTATAGAAGAAGCAGAGGAGGCACTTTTTATTTATGCCCTTAGAGAAACGCCTCTCTGCATTTACACCATAAAACACACATTAGTGAGTACAGTTCACACACTAAGAGACATCGGGCACACACATACCCAGAGCTGTGGGCAGAAACTTGCACCCGGGGAGCAGATGAGGGTTAGGTACCTTGCTTAAGGGCACTTTAGCAGTTTATTGCCAGCTCAGGAGATTGAACTAGCGAACTTCACTCCTACAGCTGCCCTCACATATAATAACCATATCTGCTTGAGCAAAAATATAGCATATTATTACAAATTACAACATTTCACTGGATAATTATAACCTTTTCTAGTAGCTGTTGACCAGGAATCAGCTCTAACTTCCATTTTTTTCCCATTTCAAGGCATTTTTCTTCTTTATATGCTTATATATGACATAACCATCGATTTAACAAACCTTACTTCTTTAATCTAGTCCAATATCCCAACCACAGTGCTATTTGATTGGTAGAAATATAGAGTACACTGTAGATTAATACTAAAATAATCCAAACTATGAGTAAACACATATGTAATTATTTAGTAAACAAAGCAGAATATGTTTATATTTTACATTCTTCACAGTAGACACCTCTTGCTTAGATGCAGCTTTCTTGGCATTTTCTCAGTCAGCTTTATGAGGTAGTCACCTGGAATGGCTTTCAGTTAACAGCTGTGTCTTGTCAAGAGTTCATGACTTGCATTTCTTGCCTCTTAATGTGTTTGAGACATCAGTTGTGTGTCTACTTTGAAGAATCT